>VWPW01017242.1:300783-337670 GCA_013389825.1 Crypturellus undulatus | reverse complement strand
TGAGGGAGCTGGACCTGTTCAGCCTGGAGAAGAGAAGGCTGAGAGGGGATCTAATTAGTGTCTATAAGTACCTCAAGGGAGGCAGTGAGGAGGATGGGGCTGGCCTCTTTTCAGTAGTGGCCACTGACAGAACAAGAGGAAATGGCCACAAACTTAGGCACCAAAAGTTCCACAGGAACTTAAGGAAATTTTTTTTGATAGTGAGGGTGACAGAGCACTGGCACAGGCTGCCCAGAGAGGTTGTGGAGTCTCCTTCTCTGGAGATCTTCAAGACCCGCTTGGATGCAGCCCTGTGCCACATGCTCTAGGTGGCCCTGCGTGTGCAGGGGAGTTGGACTAGATGGACTAGAGGTCCCTTCCAACCTTAGCCATTCTATGATTCTATGATATGTGTATATATACATCTCAAATGTGACCCAATCTGTTCAGAATACAGGAAAAAGGTCTGTTTAGGTTTCTTGAATTTAAACTATGCAAAAAATACATATATACAAATAATATCTCCTTAGAATACAGCTTGTCACTGAAACACATCTATTTTTTACCAGAACAGACTGCTAAAAATCTACATTTTTTTCCAACTCCTGATTTGGGGTTTTTTTAGTGGAGAAAAATAGTTAAATTAGCATGGAAATATAAAATGCAGTGTAAAGATTCATAATGTCACAAATATTTGATTGAATTGTAGGTGTTAATCTATAAGGTAAAGAAGGCCAAAAAGCTTTTTTAAATTGATAAACAGATTCTTGTCCTTTACAAAGAGCAAATGGTTAAAATATTATCTCTGCTAAATCTTTTAAATGTAAAATAGCTAGAATGGCTTTGACATACTCATTAAAATTAATATGAACATTTCAGAAGGACAGACTGACTATCATAAATTATTCAAGTAAAGAAATTATGCCATTCAACAAAACATGCATTTTTAAAATTTAAGTAGTGGCTAATTTCCATTTCACCCTGAGTTACCAGTTTTATCTTCTTGGGCTTTCAAAAGGAAATAAGTGACAATAAGCATAGCCTGTACTACTGCCTTGTGGATCATGTAACTTTATTGTATGGTGTAGCCATGGTTACAAGTCATTGAAAAAGAAAAGAGACAAAGCCCTGACAGCAGTTTGTTGTCAGGCATGAAACCATAAATCAAATTAATTTTATAGCTCTTCAGACATGAACTGGTGCTATTAATAGCTTATGAGTTTCAGCGCAGGGGGAGGTCTGCGCAGAGTGTAACATGGGAAGGAACGGCATGAGCCCACCTGCAGGATGACGCAGATCGAGCAACTGGCAAAAAGTGTGATAATTGATCTATATTTGTCCATATAATCTAGGAACACAAAAATGGACAAGAAGTTCCTCTATTGGGAAATTGGGCCCTCTGTTATTGAAAACTGTGTTTTTAAAGTCTTGCGTGAACTTTTAAAAATTCCATGTTTAAATGCTTTAAGTATTCTTCCTGTTAGTCCTGCTGGAAGGCTCTGTGGTTTAGGGAAGCACTTCTGATTTCCAAACTATTTTTATGTGTAGGTTCAGGAACCAGCACTGTTCATCATACCTATGTAGCTCCTTGTTATACTTGGGATGTTTGAGGAATTTTTTTTTTTTTCTGAATAGACAAGCTTTGTTAGATTCTTTTCGAGATCCCATCTCCTTTTCTGTGTTCATTTAAGCATTCCTTCTCTGCAGAAGGGATCAGAAAGGAGATTCAGCACTTTGAATTCCTGTTTTTTGAACATAAGCAGAACTATGCATAATGCTCCAAAAGTATTATGCATTGTCTATGCAGGCACTGACAGCTTGCTGTCCCTACTGGAGGTATTTCTTCAGTACATCCCATGATTTTATTTACGTTTGGCATGGCAGTGCTGAATAAAATGTGAAGCTCTTTAGTAAAGTTCACAGTGCTCATACGATGTTTGCCCAAATTGCTCGGAAAGGCTTCCAAGCAATGCCTAAGGGGAGAAGTTGTTCAATAGAACTGATTCAATAAATAAACTGTAGCATTTCCAACTTTGCATGCTGAGTTTCACCTTGTGTCCCTGCTTGTTTTGTTCTGAACCATCCTGGTCAGTGTGTGTGCCTCCCCACTCCGTTGCATGACTGTCAGTAGGAGTAGTTTCCGGAAGACTTCTATATGTGTTAAACAAGACAGCATGCATAACGCTTTCATGTTTCACAAGCAGAGTGACATAAACCGAAAAATTTTAGGTATTTCTGAATGTCTAAAGAGACACATCAGCTGAAGTATTCTTGACCATTTGGATTTTACTTTTTAATCTGTTAATGAATGCCTTAACGTTCATGCTTGACAGATAGTCTCAGAAAAACTTTTTTTTTTTTGGTAATATTTTTTATTTATACGAGGAAAGACGTTTCATCAAAACTCACAAAAAGTTACAAAACATAATTTGGGCATGTGCATTGGTTATTATTCAATTAGTTCAATAGGTCTGATAATCTGTTCGAATGTTTGGAAGTAAATGAAATATCAGGAAGTAAATTTTCCTGTTATTCTAATGAATTTCTGCAGTACAGAACCATTTCTTCTACCCTTTTGGAAGTAATATAATCCAAAATGCTTCTAGACGTTTGATTTTACACTTTTTCACTTTTTTTTCCTCTCGCGTGTTCTTCATGCATGGACATGGCTCTTTAACTATTAAAACTTGCAAGGAAAGCGTTCCTAGTTTTGATTGTACAATATTTGCGTTTTAAATAGTTTGTATCACTTCATCTCAAATGACTCTTAAAAGGCCAACTATCATTATGAGGAGACAAGTAAATACACAGTATTTCTGGAAATCTTCCATTGTCTTATTTTAGTGACTTTCTTTTTTGTATTGATTTGAAGTTTGGAAATACCAGGAACAGTATTTTTCTAGAAGTTCTTCTGTGACATCTGCTGGATAAAATGTTACTCGCATTGTAATTCTGAAATGTAGTAACTACTCTAATTATAATCTTTCCAGTTCTATTAAGCTGTTTCTAATTCTGATATTTAATTGTTCTGAAGTAGCCATGGTCTGATTAAAGGCCAAAATTAAGATAATATATGATGTTACTGGAAGTCATCCTATCAAACTTATACTCATAAACAAAGAGTTATGATGATAAAGTTTCTAGCTTTTGTGTGAATTTCAAGGTATTTCAACAAATTGGATAGCCACTATTTTTTCTTTAGGAAAATCTGCCGTAAAAGGTCTTCATAAAAACAAAGACATGAACAATCAAGTAAATCAGCTGTAGCCGTAAGTAAGCCCCTATATATTCCTTCAGAAAATCTTCCACCTTTGTAACATAATGAATTTATATATAATGGGGAGTTCAGAGCAAATGGAAGTTGTCTAAAAGACTAAAACAGGGTTGCTGTAATAATTAAGGGCAGTTTTTCACTCAGACTTTCACTTAGATATGGATAAGGTTCATACTTGCTTACATTACTATGGAATTAGTTTTCTTATACTTAGGAGAAATTATACAGGAGAAAGGAATAAACATGGACTCTGCTTTTCAATTCTTGATCATTCTGTTATGCTTTTTGCTTTGCTGTGCTAACTGTCTTCATATCAGGCTATATTAATAACAGCTATTCAAATGGCCAAATTGTAAGTGATTTGTTATTGATCTAGTAAAATAGTGGGAGTACTGAAGCAATGCTTTCCAGTTCAGACTCAGAACCTTCTAATGACACAGACAGTTCATGAAAGTGAGTTGAATATTGTGGTGGATGTGGTGTTTTTTGAGTGCTTCCCTCAAAAAGAATTTGTGTTTTAAATGCTGAATATGCAAAATCTCCTTTATAGCTATGCTTCATGAGTCTCAGATGCAGTTTCAACCCATCTGACATGTAGTGAAAGAGAACACGCATTTATTCCTTCCTTTTCTGCTTAACTGCTCAATATTTAAATAATTAGCTTCTGTCTTCAGTCAGTCAAATTATAACTGTGTAGGTGGTTTCTTTATGAGTAACTTGCTTTCTAACTAAGTTCCTTTCCTGTTCAGATGCCTTTGCTGTGCAGCAGCAAAGTGCAGCATCAACTTTTATTTAGGGGTAGAAGCCACATTGGTTCCAACAACAAATCTCACATTTTGCCGTCAGTCCTGCATAATTCTGTTGCACTTGATGTACTTGTTGCACCCGAAGCACAGAGTCAGTTCTGCTTTACAGACTGCATCCTCTTACTGCATTTCAGTTTCAGTTCAGTAAGTCTGAACCTCACTGAGGGGATCTTTCCTTTACGAGACAGTATTTGATTGAAGAAAAAATAAATGACAGATTTGATGCTAGATGAGAAATGGGATTTCCACAGCAGTAGTTCAGTCAGGCCGGCCTGTGACTGGGATTTGCTGTTTGCAAAGAATGAGACATTCTTCTGTCTATTATGCTGGAGATCTATGTCTGTTGCCATCCTAGTGCTCCTCCCTTCTCTACAAAGTCTACTCAGGTTCTGCAAGTTTAATTTTAATTTAATTATAATATTCTTTAATACACTTCACTCATAAAGGGCTACATCTTGGCATTTAATTGCTGCTATGTTTTAACATAGTCTTCTATGCAATAGAATAGTGACATTGCAGATCTGAAACCTGTTTTGTTTGAAGATTTGTACAGGCTAAGAACTTTTGAGGGGGAAGAATCTCTTAATTCTCTGATGCAAAATTGCAACAAAAAGTGTATTTCACTAAAAAAAAAAAAATGTTGTGATCTCACATGAGAGCAAACCCCCCCATACTCCCTCCTCCTTCCCTTACCAGAAGGCCCAGAGGGAAGGGAGACCCAGGAAAGGAGGCTGCATCTAGGGACAGCAGGGAAACAAAGGAGAAGAGTGAAGAGGCATAAACGTGGTTGGTTTGCAGGCCTTGTGTTTACTTTATATATAATATTTGAATAATATTGGTTAAAAGAGAGCCACAGTTTAGGATAAAGACTTCTTTGTTATTGTAAAAGCCTCTTGGAAGGTCTGTAATGTTTTTGTGAACTGAGAGTGTGTCCTTAGTTCTCAAGTGCTGCATGTGCTCTTCCGGGAGCCGGAGTAGCAAGTATGAACAAACATTAGGCTAGCTAGGACAAGATGAGAGGAAAAGTACACCACCCACCCATCGCCTTTGCGGCTAAGAAAAACGAGATTCTAGCACCGGCAAATTGAGTATCATTTCCCCAGGTTTGTGCCTGAGGACTCATCATGCCCTTGTAGTCGGAACCCCTCAACCCTCATGGTGCCCAGCAGAAGGCCACGCCACTCCACAGCCCATTCTGTCCATATGTGAATGAAGATGGGGAAGGAAGCACAGTGGTGTGTCTGGGTCTTGGCAGATGAGTTTCAGTTCTTAATGATGTTTTATTCAGATATTTTCCAGTAAGTGAAATGCAGGTGTTGTGGTTTTGTTAGCTGCAGAGGCCATCTTGTGGCAAACTGCTAGAAGTGGTATTAGAATTTAATTTAGATGGCAAAATGAAATGCTGCTTGTTGCAGTATTTCCAGTATTATTTGTATTAGCATCCTGCCTTGAAGCATGACCATACTATATATATATATACACACACATTTATAGTATATAGCATATACTGTCAGACTATACATATTATATATATATATATATATGTCTCTGTGTGTGTGTAAATATATATGTATCTGCTGGGCCTGTAGAAGGATATTCTTAAAGAGAATATATCGATGGCAAAACAGCTGATGAGAGTATGTACTGTGTTGAGTGCATTATGAAGATGTATTAATGTTTTCTTCTGTAAATACATTAATTCCTCTAAGAATAAGAAGACAGATTATATTTATTTAATAAAAAATGAAAGGATGGGTATATTACAGTAAAGGGGCAAAGTTGTTCATATATTCAGTCATATAGTTAAAAATGATAATCCTAAAGGATGAGACATTACTGAGTAGATTAATTAAACATTATGTGAGTAGTATTCCTTTTAATCTTTTCCATTGCAGTGTAATTTTCTCATATATAACAGTGATTTTGTAATCACGATCCCTGAAAATAAAGACTGCAGATTTAAAATACAGGTCACAATTAAGATTTCTCAGATTATCAAAATCTAAAATATGATCGGAGTGGTAGTGAGGGTTGAAAGAGGCAAAGAATTGCTGTTTTGAGTCCAGGAGAATGATTAAATTAATAAAGCAATAAGGATGCGCAAGTGGCCTAAACTTGATGAAATAGCTGCATCTGCATGAATATAACTGGAGCATCAGGAAAAGTGTGCAGATGTGACCAGCTGTGTAAGCACAAACTGATATTTGCATGTGTAAATACCAAACAGCCAGCTGTCTCCCTGAACAATGATTCCCTGGGACTTGCCAGCCATTTTCCATTCTTAAGGGAAATGTCAGAGTTCAGCTTTTAGAGGAATTTGTGGTGTGTTGCATCTGCTGGGTTGCAGTACTATGTAAGTGAAAACATAGTTACAAAAATTCAACCCTATTATTATTATGAATTTTAAAAATCAATCTTACTTAGGTTTTTGAAGGCAAATGAGATAGTAGATTAAAACACATACTAATGAGTGATGCAAATCTACCTGTCTTATTTTCTGTCCCTTCAATTCAAGAACTCAATCTAAGCAATAAAATTACAAAGAAAGTTTTTTTTTTTAAAGCATACAGGAAAAAATACTCCATTTTCCAAACTTGATTTTAATCTGAAAAAAAAATTACTAGGATAGATAATAATGAAGCACCAAATTTGGTAATTTCTGGAAATGCTTTAGATGTTCATTGCAATAACACTAAAATCTGTCATGACATTCACAAGAATAAAAATATTCCTTGAAAGTACAGAAGTGAGGGTTAATTATCAAAAACCTGAAAGTGAGATAAAATTTTCTCTATCTGTACTATAATGGTCCCTTACAACCTCATCAGAGGAATATGTAGACATTATTAGTGGACATACAATAATCAATATATCGGGGAGCGATTCCTATGATTTTGATGAAATGTACTGAATAGTCCTTAGTTTCCAAAATATATATTAATAGCCCTCTGTTGGTTGAGTATGATATGTGCAAATAATTACAATCCTTGGAAGACTGTTCAAACCAGCTTCTAGGTCTTCATACATAAGTCTTCAGTACAGCAGCTTTTCCACAAAAGAAATGTTCACTTTTAGGAGCAAGGAAATTATTTTTATATTTTCCTTAAGTATAAAGGTTGCAAAGTTACAAGTAAAAGAAACAGTTCATTGGAAGAGATCATGGAAATATTCTTACACATCTGCAATATTGAAATCTGCAATCTGAAATATTCTTACTCATAAGAGTTGGAGAGGAACAGGGCTGTTTTAGTTGTCAGAGGTTATGCCCAGTAGAAGGTTTGTTTTCCCACCTGAAGTGCAGTTCCTCTGAAAGATCCCTCCGGCCACTCCTCCGCAAATAGCGAGACAGCAGCTGCTGTTTATTAGCTGATCGTGGAAGGGACTTTTTCCAGCAGCAAAGAAGTTCATAGATCTGGTGGGTTAAATTATCAGGGCACTTCAGCCTAACAAGCTGAAGTGTGCTCCTCCGAACAGGTAAATGCAAAGCAAGCAGTGGAGTGTCATCTTCTGCAAGCTCTTCTGCAAGCCAGTACAGCAAGTTGTCCCACAGGGCCTCTGCTGGGCAAAAATTTGTAAAATAGAACCATTACTTTTCTAATGTGTAAATCTTTCACTTGGAAAGCTTTCTAAATCTTGAGGCTGAGTGGGTGAACTAAATGTGGTTTGTTTTTGACTGCAGTGAAAGTAGATATGAAACATCATCACTTCTTATATTTAATGTAATTTTTGGTGATTGTACTGAGATGAGAAGTGGCTTTAATCAATAGCAGCTTCAGCAATGAGCTGTAATTTCTGTGACTTTATGAAGAAAGCTAGCAATAAAATAAAACTCATGCATTTCCTATAATTGATACATCAATAGCCTTCCAGTACAAATTGAATCTTATTATGCAGATGTAATATGTGTTCCAGCACCCCATCACAATGTTATCTTCCTTTTTTGCCCTGGTAACCAAATTGTTTCTGGCTTTGAACATCTTTTAATATATTAACTACTTTTTTTTTCTGAATATGGCATCTTAAAATGTCAGAATTAAAATAACTCCTAGCATTAAAAAAGTGTATTATAACTGTTATTTATGCTAATGTTAATACATTAAATAAGTATTCTTACCTGATGAATCAGAAGAAATTCTTTTTGTGCTTTTTGGCCGTTTGATCAGCTTTTCTTGCTACCAAAGACAATGTGTTGAGGGAAGAGAAAGGACAGAGTGAGGCAGGGATGGAGGATTGCAGTAAATCAGTAGCCTACCTACACAGAAGCCTTGTGTCATTATTGGAAACCAGTCCACATCCTAAGCTGGTATAATCAATATCTAGCAATTAAAGTAATCAAACTGCCTCTGTTTGGACCAGCTGAATGTTTATTGCATCCTATTACAAAGATTGATTTATGCAATTTTATAAATATTTGTTCAGTAGCATTATGTCATGATTGCTGTGTAGAAAACAGGTGTATAGAAAATCTATATGGAACCTTCATACACAAAACAAATTCTGATTTTAAATCTTGCATTGAATTTGCCTGCCTGAGCCCATGTACTAACTATACAATAAAACAGTATAGCATACAGTACTGTTTCAAGGACAGTAAGAATAATTAGCACATATCTACAACTGTGTTTGTAGCTGTAGTTACTAATTTCACGTCTCAATTTCTATTTTTAGATTACTAAAAATCATTGCTGAAAACACTATTTCATTAGAAATTGAAGTTTTTCTTCTGTCTTCCTCTGAGGGGGGAAAAAAAAAAAGGCTCTTTCTCTATGATAGGGAAAGAGGAATTAAGACTTGTGGGCCCTACTCTTGCTTCCTACTACCGTGCAGAACAAGAAAGTATTTACCTAAGCACTGGGCACAAGAAGAGATCAATTCCTATCAAGTGAAGTTTAGGTCTTTTTTGGTTCAAATTTTCAGTTATCCTCTTTCAGTGCCCATATTAAATGTACCTTGCTCTCACAGTTTCAGCCGTGCTACCTGGCACTGTATGCACAAGTTTCTTTATGAGATTTGCTCCATATTTACTCATTTCTATTCCTTTCTCAACTTCCAAATTAATAGCATGATATGACTTTTCCTTTTGGGTATACTGAGCCATAGACCAGGCTGAGCTTATGTTAAATACTTTTACAAGCCTCAGAATAAAGGGAATAAACGTTTTTTCCAAAAGGGGGCATTGCTTTTCTTACAAAACTCTAGTGCGATTTCTTTGGCTTTGTTTAATTATGTATTTATATTTAAACTTATTTTCATTCATTAATGAGAATTTAGCACCTCAAAGCTCTTTATGAGATTTTCAAAGTTCCTGTAGATCAACTTAGTTACCCATGGATTGACTTTAATCTGATATATTTTCTGCTACTTAGTGTTAAAATGGTTCTAAAAAGATAAGAATAGAAAATTAATATTGTCTAGAAATAATGTAGTATATAATGTATTACATCTAGAGCATGAAATGTTTAAATATCTGTGGTGAAGAGCTATACTTACCTACAGTTCAGCTGCACTAGTATGTGGCTTCATTTTTCTGGTTGACAGCGTAAGTAAAATACTGGAACAGTCAAAGCAGTTTTCTAGTCTAAAAGGCCCTTCAATTGGGCAAGAAACTGCCTTTCTGAAGCAGATCACATACTATTTTACTGTTAGTCATTAGGCATAAAACTTCAGCAGATTAGTAATTTGATAATGCTTCTATCTATTACAATAATATCTTTTTTGCAAAACACTGTGATTTCCATCAGTGTTTTCTGAAACGCTCAAGTACTTTCTTAAATAGACCTCTCAGACATGACCGGATTCTACTAGTATATCAAACAGGACAGACGGAGAAAGGAGAAATAAGCTTTTTAAACTCTCTAGACTGGTTTTACATCCGTACACCATTTTGAAATTGACAGAAGTATTCCTGAGATGCTTAACATCAGAATCTGATCCACAGGGTTTTCGCTGTGTTTAAAATAATAAGTTTGATCAGTCAATGTTTTTAAATGCTGAGGAAATAACAGCTTCTTGAACAAAAATTGTTAATGTTACCTCTTTGCAACTGCAGCCTGTTTAAATAAAAAAGTGATATGAAAGGTTTCATACAAAGTAGGCCACCACTGTTCTGACCACTGTCAGAAATGTATTTGTAGGACTGTGGCTAAAATGGGAACTTATGTATAAACATGTCTCATAACAAATGTATACAGTAACTGTCTTATCTTCACAATCCAAGGGAGATTTAGGTGTGAATTTTACAGAAAATTGCAATAAATATGTAGTCACATTGGTTATGATTTGTTTTAAATTTCATTTGACTATGTCACTAGTGAAACTGGGCACTCTAGATGCTTCTATTTTTCTCATCTATGAAAAGGAAAATATCTCCCACCTCAAAAAATACTTTATTTTGAGAAAATACCTATTGCCCCTAGCAGCGTGGAGTTTCTTTAATCTTGTGTATTAAAATGTATTCATTATCATATTTAAACTGAATTTAAGATATTTATGAAAACAAAAATATAGTAGAAATGCAAACAGTCTTGTTTTGATCCTGCATATGCTGCTGTTAAGGAATTTCATTCCCAAACATCCAAAGGCAATTACATGTTGGGAGCAAGTGAGAAGTCATTCAGCATTGGCACTGCTTAAAGATTCAGTTAATACATGTTAAGGCCTTACTGCAACAATTGGAATCCCATAAGCATCAAAGCAAGAGCAGGGCTCCAAATTGGACCCTGATATCAGTAGGACAGATATGAATGGTGAGCATTGTGTTTTAATGTGCTCGTGTGTGGCAGCTTCATTGCTGCACTAAAATAGTATGATAGAAAGTAGAAAAATGGAACCATTGTAGCTGGTGAGCATCTGTCATCGTCACAGAAATGTCTGTTCTTAATGCCCTAGTCGTACCAAAATAAGGGAGTTACACACAAAGCAATGCATATCTTACTGCTAGAAAAATGTTAGTCGACGAACACAAATGCATGATAGTTCTCTGTGCTTCAGCAGTATAAGATAGCATCAGCATATGACTAATTACAGTGAGAGCCTCAGCTTATATTATATGAGTATTAACAGTGGATTTTTGCTTCACTGAAGTGGTAAATAGTAGTTGCATATGACAAATGGTTGGTGTAGGTGTTTTTATATTTCTCCATATATTTCCTCATCCATTTTTTTAGCTATTTCTAATGATTTCTTTCATTCATTAGGAAGCCCAGAAAAATATGAAGATCTATGTATCTAATTAAAATAAGATCCATGATCAGACTATGGATAGTAAACACAGGATACAGTACTTATATCAGTTTTACTGTCAGTGTCTTCTTCACTGTTAATAGTTTTAGAGCAAGTAACAGGATATGGTAGATAATTAGAATTTCCTTGTCATTGCCCTAGCATTCAATTGCACCTGGATCATTACTTTTAATACAGAGTCTGTCTCTTCTCCAGTCAATTCTGTTTCCAACTCGAATAGTTTTAGCTTTCCCAATAATTTGGGGAAGTGAATTAATCTTTTGATTAATTTTGGTATGTAAAAACTATATTCTTTTATATTATTGTTTACACTTGCCACCTTCTAATATAATAATGTTGAATACTCCTGTATCACGTGAAAGGAGATAAAAATCATTCATTATTCATGCTCTCCGTATCAGCCGTAAGTATATATAATATTTACACTCCCAGAAAAACTGGGAGTGTACATATGCATGCAGCAATTTATTGTCTTTCTGCATGGACTTATTCCTTGCTTCTGAACATCTCTTTTTTTCTTCTACCAAATCCTATCAAGTTCTGTGATAAGAACTGCGGAGTGCAGCTGATGTGGATGCTTCATAGACATTTTGGCATAATTGTGTGAGGGGTTGTTTTTTGTGTGTTTTATTTTTTTCTCTAATAATATTTGAACATTTTGTTCACATTTAAGATTGTTGCTGAGTGCTTACTGGAAGTCTTCAAAGAATATAATGACCAAAGATTTCTCTTCTGAGTGGCAATAGATAAAACAGAGCCTAACAGTGCATAGTTAGGTATGGCCCTACATCCCAACAAAGCGCATATTGACATCTAAATTAACTTTTTCACTTTGTAGTCACTCAGTATAATAATATTCTTATGTGATTCTTGGCAGACCAATTTAGTAGTCTGAATAATTTTGTGGTATCAGCACAAATTACACTTGATTATTCAAAGGTGCTGATGAATATGTTATCATGGATCTCTGTGGGATGGCACTAGTAACCCTAGTTACTAGTAACCCTACCCTTCCCCTGTAGAAAAACATTCACTTTTTTCCAAGTCTTTCAATCACCAAATAAACCATAAAATAATATTTCTACTTATATTATTTCTGTTAATTTGATCAATGTGGAATTCAAGATTTTATTGACTGGAGAAATAAATTAAGAGCAAAACAGTTAATATTATAGCTTTTTGTTAAGGAATATTAGATACCACTAGATGTGTGAGAAATTCTGGTTTCCTTGCGTATGTATATATCAGTAGTAAGGTATATTGCATATAATTTATTGATTATTCATTAAAACCTAATCGTCAGCATTTTTTTATAAATCTTCTCTGAGATGAATAAACTGACTGAGGTGACATAAAGATGATCTTTTTGAACAGAATACTTCAATAGCTGTACCTACTATTGCAATTGAACACTAGGAAGAGTTCAATTGTAATAGTAAATTTACAGTTATTTACTCAACAACATTCAAGCTCTTTGCAAGAATTATAATCCCTGTGTTTTGTGAGTACAAATAAATGAAACAGGATAAATTTGGTTATTTTCACTCTAGCTCATGGAATAAATATGTATTTTTACCATTCTGGAGCCAAAATTTAAAAACTGGAGTATTATACAGGAAAGGGGTTAAAAGTTGTGTGTGATACTAGCACCTTTGGTCAATGGAAAGTCCTATATCAGGATTTTTCCATCCATTTTGTCCCTTCCCCATAGGTCTCCCTGCATCTCAGGGACACCCAAGAGAAAGGGAGCTGGTGATAAAGCTATTTACAGCCCTCCCTTCTTCCTGCTGGCCAGGAAACCCAGCTTGTGCTGAGTTTCACTCTGAAGTATGCCAGCTTGCAGTCCCAGAAAACTACTTGAGGATGAACAGAACACCCTCCCTTCTACTTTATTTTCAGCCCCTTCCCAGGACTTGTCACAGAAACCAGAACCTCTTGAGGGTGATTGCTACTTTAAGTGTCTTTACCCAGGCTATCTTGTCCATCTTGGCTTTGCTGTGCTCAACGGGTTCAACTGGAAGTAGAGCCACTGCTTACAAACAGATTTAGAGAAAATAGCTGTTCCTGTGGTTTGATTGCTTTTTGGTTAATAGTTAAAACTTAGCAGCAATTATCACGTTACACTGTTCCTCGGCTTCCTTCCATTTATGTAAATAAGCTATCAGGTTATGACTGTGTACTCACACATGTTATATATGCTTACGTGCAGTCTGACCAGATTTCAAGTCTTCAGCCATACTCGGCAGGAGCACAGCTGTCTTAAATCAGAGTTTTTTTTTTTAATCATCCCATTGGGTATTAGTGTTAAATTTAGTGTTTCCCTCTTTGTGAATGCTACACACGGGACATTTGGCCTATAGAAAAGCACGGATGGTGAAAAACTGATTCCCCAAATAAAACTTAGGGGCTTTTGTTGTTGTTGTTGCCTTTTTTTTTTTTTTTCACTCCCTAAATTTTAGGAGGCATTCTCCAGATTAAATTTAGAGTTCTTTTTTTGAATTTGTCACTAAAGAGGATCTCTGCACATACATGGAGACTAAATTTTATGCAGATTTAATATCAGTAGTCTAGTAGCAGCAATTTGTGTCATACATAGGTGCTTGGAAAAATTATAATGAAGTTTCATTTAAGGAATGAATTAAGGTGTATTAAAATTTAATTTATGTAGGAATAGCTTTCACCAGAGCAGCAGTCAACTACCCACAGAACTATTTTGCAGAGGCTTCTCGGCCATAAGAGGAAATGAGAAATCATTGGTGATACAGTTGTCAATACAGAAGAAGAAATGCTCCTGTATTGCTCCTTTAATGCTCTTACAATTTGCCGTTCTATACTACCAAACAAGGATACAGGCTATCAAACCTTGTACTGATTTCTTGATGCCACTGCCTGTTAGGGGAGCAGATGGGGAAGATTTTCTGCTTGCTGAGTGCATCTCTTGTCTGTGGCTGTGCTTGGATGTCGGTCCCCTCCACCCATCAGGAGAAACGTTAAGGGTGTTTGTACATTGCTGATATATACACTGCTCTATCACACACCCCTCTGTGTATCCGACATGCAAAAAACATACACCCCCGCTTTGGTTAAATGGACAAGGGGAAAAGGGAAAGATTATCAGGAGAGAAGCTCAAGAAACCCACCTTTGGTAATGTTAGCGCTAATTTGCACAGTGGAGACTGGTGTTGATAGTCATATGGCTGGGCCTGTTCCCACTCCTTGACTATCATCTCTCTGATAACTTTATAAAACACTGCTGTTCCTTTGTAATGAGGTGAGCTGTAATTACCAAATTCATCCACTTCTTTGATTTGGAGCTCCAACCGGGGCTTTCTTTGTGAATGAAAAATAAGCCTGTAGGTTTTTCCAAAATCTTTTCCATTCTCTGCAATTCATACAAGAAGCATTTCTTACACTGTGTTGGTATTTGTAGCTTCTAAAATGACTGGTTAATGTGAGTTAAATAGAACTAGTCACATAATAGCCTGTTGCTCTTCATGGTTTTTAGTACTTAAATATTTAGGACTCATGTATTCTCGACAGTCTACTTGAGCGACCAAGATGATTAAGTGACTGGAGCATCCATCTTATGAGGAAAGACTAAGGGAGCTGGGCACGTTTAGCCCAGCATGTTTAGGGAGGATGGGGCATGTTTAGCCCAGCATGTTTAGGGAGGATGGGGCCAGGCTCTTATCCGTCGTGGCCAGTGACAGGACAAGGGGTAACGGGTGTAAGTTGAACCACAGGAAGTTCCACCTCCATATGAGGAAGAATTTCTTTACTGTGAGGTTGACAGAGCCCTGGCACAGGCTGCCCAGAGAGGCTGTGGAATCATCTTGTCTGGAGATCTTTAAAAACCCACCTGGATGCCATCCTGTGCCTGTGCTCTTGGTGTCCCTGATGAAGCAGGGGGGTTGGACTAGATGATCTCTAGAGGTCCCTTCAAACCTTAATCGCATAATACTCCAGGTGCGACCTCACCAGAGCTGAGGAGAGGGGCAGGATACCCTCCCTCGACCTGCTGGCAACGCTCCTCCTGATGCAGCCAGGATCCCATTGGCCTTCTTGGCACGAGGGCAGGTTAACCTCTTGTCAACCAGGACTCCCAAATCCCTCTCCACAGAACTGCTTTCCAACAGGTCAATCCTTAATCTGTACTGATACCTGGGATTATTCCTGCCCAGGTGCAGGACCCTGCACTTATCCTCGTTGAACCTCATAAGTTTCCTCTCTGCCCAGCTCTCCATCCTGTCTAGGTCTCTCTGAATGGCAGCACAGCCCTCAGGGGTGTCGCCCACTCCTCTCAGTTTAGTGTCATCTGCAAGCTTTCTGAGGGTGCACTCTGTGCCCTTGTCCAAGTCATTGATGAACAAGTTGAAGACCGCTGGGCCTAGTACCCTTGGGGGATACCACTGGCCAGAGACCTCCAACCAGACTCAGCCTCATTTATCACCACTGTCTGGGCTCTGTCATCCAGCCAGTCCTCAATCCACTTCAGTGTCCATTCATCCAATCCACGCTTCCTAAGCTTTCCTATAAGGATGTTATTGACAACTTTATATGACAAGGAAAGCTAAGGCGCATTTGGAACGCAATCTGGCAAGGGATGTTAAAAATAACATGAAAAACTTCTTCAAATATATAAACAGCAGAAGGAAGATCAGGGTAAATGTGGGTCCCGTGGTGAACGGGATGGGCACCCTGGTTATGAATAACACAGAAAAAGCAGAATTGCTGAATGCCTTCTTTGCTTCGGTGTTTACCAAGGGAAGCCCTTTAGAGTCCCAGGCCCTAGAGACAAGAGAAGAAGACGGGAGAGAGGAACACTTGCCCTGGGTAGAGGAAGGTTGGGTAAGAGATCACCTAAGGAAACCTGATGCCCACAAATCCATGGGTCCTGATGGGATGCACCCCAGAGTTCTGCATGAGCTGGCAGATGTCATAGCTAAGCCACTCTGCATCATCTTCGAAAGATCCTGGTGAATGGGGGAGGTGCCAGAGGACTGGAAGAAGGCCAATGTCATGCCAGTCTTNAGCCTCACCTCCGTACCTGGAAAAGTGATGGAACGGCTCATACTGGCCGTGCTCAAGACTAGTCAGCATGGATTCACCAAGGGGAAATCATGCTTGACTAACCTGACAGCCTTCTATGATGGGATGACCGGCTGGATAGATGAGGGGAGAGCGGTGGATGTCATCTATCTTGACTTCACCAAGGCTTTTGACACCATCCCTCACAACATCCTCCTGGACAAGCTCGGGAGGTGTGAGATAGATGAGTGGACAGTGAGGTGGATTAGGAATTGGCTGGATGGCAGAGCTCAGAGGGTGGTAATCAGCAGTGTGGAGTCTAGTTGGCACCCTGTGGTTAGCAGTGTCCCCCAGGGGTCAGTCTTTGGTCCAGTCCTGTTCAATTTATTCATCAGTAACCTGGATGAAGGCACAGATTGCTCTCTCAGCAAGTTTGCTGATGACACCAAACTGAGAGGAGTAGCTGATACCCCAGAGGGCTGCACTGCCATCCAGAGGGACCTGGACAGTCTGGACAACTGGGCGGTGAGAAACCTTATGAAATTCAACAAGGCCAAGTGCACGGTCCTGCACCTGGGGAGAAATAACCCCAGACACCAGTACAGGCTGGGGACCGACCTTCTGGAGAGCAGCTCTGCAGAGAAGGACCTGGGCGTCCTGGTGGACGACAGGTTGACCATGAGGCAGCAGTGTGCCCTCGTGGCCAAGAAGGCCAATGGCATTCTGGGGTGCATTAAGAGGAGCATCTCCAGCAGGTCGAGGGAGGTGATCCTGCCCTTCTACTCAGCCCTGGTGAGGCCACGTCTGGAGTACTGTGTCCAGTTCTGGGCCCCCCAGTATAAGAGGGATGTGGAGCTGCTGGCAGGGCAGCTTCAGGGCCAACTGAAGCATCCAAAGCTCCACAGGAACTTAAGGAAATTTTTTTTATAGTGAGGGTGACAGAGCACTGGCACAGGCTGCCCAAAGAGGTTGTGGAGTCTCCTTCTCTGGAGATCTTCCAGACCCGGTGGGATGCAGTCCTGTGCCACGTGCTCTAGGTGGCCCTGCGTGTGCAGGGGGGTTGGACTAGATGACCTCTAGAGGTCCCTTCCAACCTTAGGCATTCTATGATTCTATGATACTATTACTGTGTCAAAAGCCTTGCTGAAATCAAGGTAGACAACATCCACAGCTCTCCCTCCAACCAGTCACCTCATCCTAGAAGACTATCAGGTTCGTCAGACACGATTTCCCCTTGGTGAAACCATGCTGACTAGTCCTGATCACCTTCTTTTCCTTGACAGACCTAGAGATGGTCTCTAGGATTAGCTGCTCCATCACCTTTCCAGGGATAGAGGTGATGTTGACCGGCCTGTAGTTTCCCAACTCCTCCCTCTTGTCTTTTTTTGAAGACTGGAGTGATATTGGCTCTTTTCAAGTCCTCCGGCACCTGCCCCACTCTCCATGACCTCTCGAAGATGATGGAGAGTGACTTAGCAATGACCCCTGCCAGTTCCCTCAGCACTCTGGGGTGCATTCCATCTGGACCCATAGTCCAGTTTGCCTAAATAATCCTTAACCCAATCCTCCTCGATGATCGGAAAGTCCTCCTCTCTCTTGGTTCTCTCTCTTGTGTCTGGGCTCAGTACATGGGGACTGACCTTAGCAGTAAAGACTGAGGCAAAGAAGGCATTTAGTAACTCTGCTTTCTCCGCATCCTCTGTCATCAAGGCACTCTCCCCATTCAGCAGCATACCAACACCTTCCCTAGTCTTCCTCTTGCTGATGATGTATTTGTAGAAGCCCTTCCTGTTGCCTCTGACATCTCTCACTAACTCTAATTCCAAACAGGCCTTGCCCTTCCTTGTTGCATTCCTCCCTTCTCTGACAATGTTCCTATATTCTTCCCATGTACCCTGGCCCTTCTTCCACGTTATGTATGTGCTGTTTTTCTCATTGAGTTTATCCAACAGAACAATTCTCTTTTATCACCTCAATTTGTGTACAACTCACAAAAGCACTATTTTGCCCTGGATTTTAGTGTTAAACCTTACTTGCTCTACCTGAAGTTACACTGATAAAATAGCAGGAAGTTTCTTTTCTTGTTTGAAGTCTATTTATTCCTTGTCACATGCTCTATAAATTGAAAAGTGACTGAGGGAATCTTGACCTTTCGAAATAAAACAAACACCCATTGACTTTGAAGGATCTGGTTTCACAGTATCATAGAATGCTTCAGGATAGCAGGGACCACTGAAATCAAACCTTAGTCAGCTAGAGCAATTTGTTCAGTATTTTTTTAATCTAGTACGTTTTATTTTACAGTTAAAGTAGAGCTATTTCCTGTGGGGTTCCAGGTACCTATCATTTACAAGAAATAAAACACTGAAATAACTGAAGGTTGTGTAAGTAATCACAAGGTATTGATGGTCACATAACTGTTTCAGAACAGCTCAGGTAACTAACTGGTAGTGTTCATTTAATAGCATAAAATAATTACCGTACCTGAAGCAAATATATTGCCAGTAAATTTAAAATGAATCTGCTCTCCTTCTTTTAATGGAAACTGCTTTGTTGGTTCTGGAGGACCAAAGTAGCCATCCTCATGCAGATTCTGAAGTTCACAGGTCAATTCTCTTGATGGAGATAGCATAACTACGATTTTGTATGGGTTTTCTCTTTTCCGATACAGTACCACATTAGCCATTGTGCTACAGATGGCTTCTTCCAAAGCCTGAACAAAGAGGAGAAGATATGTGTTTTCCACGTGAAAGGAAAGGCGAACGATAATCAAGCTGTATTAAAAAAAAAGAAAATAGATATCTATATGTTAAAACATTTTATCAACTGTTGGTAATTTATCAAGTAAAATAACAGAGGGCTCAGCCTTGAACAAACATTTTGCTATCTTCTTCTCATTTTTGTTCCATCACCTTTTTTCCCTCTCATGAAACCAACTTTCAAAAGAAAAGTCATGTAATTAAAAATCTAAATCACACTGCCAAAATTATGTATTAAAATCTGCATTTCTAGTCTCAAATGTTGGATACATTTCATTGTCTATGATCTGGATATGGAATATTATTTACCCAGATTTATTTTGTGTGTAATTTTAAGTAACAAATCTAAATGATCTGATATTTCAAACTGGAAGAAGGAGATACTAACAAGTTAATCATACTCAGTGAATGATTTCTTAACTCTGCTAATACCTCTTAACTTGAAGTTAAATATTTTAGCAATATAATTTTATTAAATAATTTATACATTACCTTTCTAAATTTTCATTTAGTTGAAATGATACAAGTCCATTCCGTGCATTCTGGATAATTACATCATCAAACACAATCCATTCCTCATCTTTTTTCCTGCGACCTAATAATTTCAACATTTCACTGAGATTCTCCCCATTCTTTCTCAGAGAAGCAGTCATAGCTCTGGAAAGCCAAAGAATTGTATAGAAAATTTAGTGACCCTACAGGAAGAGGAAGACTTGTATTTGTAAATCTGTTTTCCCTTCTGATTTCCAGTGATAACCAGGTGTTTTCTCCATTTTGCTGAAAATCTACATTAGAAAGTAACTTGAGCAGGTAAGCAATAAAATTGTTTGCAAATTTTTTTGAATTCTTCTGTAAGAAAAAAAAGTTCCTTTCCAAATGAATGTATTTTAATCTAATTATGGTTTGTTTTTAAGACATTCATCAAGTTTTAGAGATTTTATCGAGATAGATATATGAAATGGAGGGAAAAAAAAGCATATATTGCAAAACAACATAATGCATAACTGCTATCCATTGCCTCTTTCAAAAGAGGAAATAACAACAACTTGTCTTGAAATCGGATGATTACATTGATATCATATTCAGGATCAAGAAACCATGACATGGTGTGCTCTAGCTAGCTTTCCCTAAAGACTGAAACTTGAAGGATTTTCTTTCAGCAGCACACACATCCTCTCCTCTTGTTTAAGCCAAAGATTTGAATAACCAATTCTTCGAAATCCATGGCTTATATATACTCCAGGAAAAAAAAAACACTCGAGACAGAAATAAATGTGTAAGCATTTTTCAAGTGTACTCTCTCAGTATTTGCAAATACAGGAAAATGTTGGCATCTTTTCCCTGAGGGATTTATATCAAAATAAGCAGTCAAGCCAGTCTTTTCATGGACGTGCTTTGATAGAAAAGCTAAAATGCCTTTTAGAATGGTATTAGGTGCTGATAGGTACCATGAGAGTACTGCCACACAGTGAATTGTTTCTGGTACAGTAAAAGAGATTTGAATCTCCCATATAGAAACATGGCAACCTTCCCAAATGTCTGTGATAAAGACGGATGTCTATTTAAGAAAACACAGTGTATGCGAGCTCTTTAAAATACGAAGAAATTTTTCAGAAATGCAAAGCCCGAACATTGACTCATTGATTCCCTTCTCCATCTGTACCTATTGTAGATTCTTATAATCTTGGCATGTAGACGAATTTTGAAAAAGATAATGTTTGTTATAACAGGAATAAGCTAACTCTTTAATGATTTCAAGTAGAAGTCCTTGAGAGTTGACTGTTGTCCCAGACTAGTCCCCAACAAGAAATCCCACACCCTTCTAAACCTTCAGTTGCCCATGGTAGCAGAATCGGAAGGCCAATGGTGAATTGGTAGCTTTAGACTGATTTTTTTTTTCCTGCACGAGATGGGAACAATATAGTTTTATTTTGCTGACTGTCAAAATGTATGGGATCTGCCTTGACGTTTTTTCCGCTGAAAAGTTTCACCCATCTCCTGGATGTTTGATCAATTTTATTAAACTATCAGGTAATAAATGAACTTTAGAGTTTTTTTTAGGTGTCACCATTTTTTAGTGTTTAGCCTCAGACATGCTGAAAACTCTAATTTTTAGAAATTTTGTAGTGTGTGCTTTGAGCACTTGTCCCTCTACCAAATGCCTCAGGATGTGTACAACAAAACTGACATAGTTGAAATCATTGTGTTTCAGAAATTTTCGCTCATGTAGCCAATGGAATGAGGAGAAATAAATCAGGAAATTCAAAGTGTGAGCTATCCAAACCACCCAGTGGATAATAGTCAATATAGCTGTGAGGTATAGCTATTTTCTGTGCTCTGTGTTTGTCTATAATATATTATAAATTCTAACTTTAGAAAATGTGTAAGAAAGTACAGTAAGAGTACTTGCAAGCAGTAAGAGCTTGTTTGTTATCTTCAGAAAATATAGAAAATATTTTTCATCCATGAAAGATACAAAACATAATAGCTCTTCTGCGTTAATAATCTTAATTTTGCCGTGGTAGCTTGTAATGTTTTGGATTACTTGTGGAATAAAATACTATTCGGTTTAAATACAGATGGCAAAGATCAATTTTAAGTATGTGAAAACAGCTGGACATTCCTTTCCTACAAAAAAAAGAAGGAATGTATTTTTCATCCTGAATCTTATTAGAAATACTGTGGTCAGCATCTTCAGTGATTGTAAATCAACATGTTAAATAGAGTATCTAGCATGAGGATGTGGGATTTTGCTCTAGGGTTTCTAGTGCTTCTAACTACAGCAGACTACATTAAGGAAAGAGTACACTTTAAAATACAAAAATGAAATCAGCAGCCATTAAAATTAATTTATTTTGCTGTTTTGATCACAATTATTTGTAGATTGTTCTTACCGAGGATGATGCACTGTAGTAACTTGACTCTTGACTGTAGCACTAATGGCTCTTACATGTTCTGCCTCATCTCCTTGTCTCTTTTTTTCTGGGTTTGGAGGACAGGGCAGAGTAACAGTAATTGATTTGTTAAATGCTTGGCCTGACAGATGCTGGACATGAACCAGTGCGCTACTGGACACCACTGAATGGTATATATCATGTTTTGCTTTCAATGCAGAAACCAGTGATGGGTCAATTGGCTGAACCTATAGCATAGAACAAAATTGTACAGTTAGTTCACAAGTGAATAAAACTTTATTTATTCATTCATTTATTTATTTATTTTTACAAAATGATTTATTTTTTGAAATTGGATTAGACTATCACAGAAAATTTAGGTTTCCCTTTAACCCAGGAATATCCCTAGCAACATACTAGCATGAACAAGTGTTTCATCCTCCCTCCGAAATTGATTTTTTTTTAAATCTGTATTTTTGACTGTTATTTTTAGCCTCTAAAATACATATCAGTGCCTCAGAATCAACATTTTTATGAGGGGAGAAAGACAATATAGCTGGAGATTATTTTGAGAATATTTACAGCTTAAACCTAACTGGAGACAAAATCCTTCATTGTGCTGTCAGCTAAGAAGAAAGGCAGTCAGGTGAGAAAATTTGTTCCAGTAGCTTAAACCATTGGCCAAACAATTGACGTTGGAGGTTATGTCATTGCTGAGTACAGTTTCATTTTCTGAAGCATATCAAAGAAAGGTAAACTGGAGGTATGATGACTACTGAGCATACTGTGGTTTTAACAAAGCTGTCAGGAAACCATTTGTTGTGAATACAGGTTGTGGAGCTGCATAATCTTCATAGTCACTGAATAATGAAAGAGGTTGACCTTTAAGACATTAACATGTTGTCATCTTGTTTTTGAAAATAATGAGATAACACAGAGTTATGGAACAAATACTGTGTATTTCAGACTTACCTTTAGATGCATGACTGCTGGAGAACTGAATGTTTCTGGAGGGTAATAGAAAGAAATTCTAGAATCCATGCTCAGCTTTTGGGAGAGACCAGCCTTTGGAATGGTAAATATTTCTTTCTTTAAGCATGACAATACGGAAAAAATACCCAGTTGATAAATTTTCACTTCTGCAAAGATTTCCTGTGAAAAGATATTGTGTACTCTAGTGCATTGAAGGAAAAGGAAGCTGTATTCAGTAGTGGATTAGCATTTTGAGAGTAGAATGTTAAATATAATGCGAGTTGTGAAATGAAAATAAGAGAAATACTGTTGCCACTTGGATACCCAGTTATTTGGTATTACTCTATTCACCATGTAATGTTATTAATATTTTAGTGTGCAATGAAATGAGTTGATGATGGGTGATGAATCTCCCAATGTGATTACTTGTGTAGTTAAAAATAAACAAGCATACCAAACTACAACCCCACAAAATTACTATCCTGTGTATCTTTAAGATGGCATATGGACTCATACACACAGAATTATGTTATTTCTCTGTAATCTAAGTGCAAAATAATTCACCTTACATTTTTTCTGTTATTTGCCAAAGCATGTTACACATATTACACATATATACAAAAATCACAAACTACTGTTCAATCACGAATATTGTGGGGTCAAGTATTTCGCTTATCGCTCTTAATGAAAAACAGACATTGTTAAATACTAGCTTTCAAATAATTAATTCTTGAGGAAGTAGTTCATCTTAATACCATATAAAGTATAAAGTGGCCTGCTAGTGATCAGTGTGTTGTACAACTCTACACAGGCTTAATTAGTGAACTTGGTGAACTTGAATGATGTTTTCATAATGTTCAGTTAAGAGATGACTAACCTTATGGTTTCCTTGGTATCCCTCCAAAGAAATGGGAGACAAGTAACTTGATTGAAAGTTCACATCAGTCACCTTCACCAAAATATCCCGATAATTTCCTCTGAAGTGTGAAGCAAATGGGATTGCAATGTTGATAGGGAAGGGAATTGTTTTTTCACGGTCAGAGCGTTCAATACTGATGACATTGCTGACCAGCTCCTCAGAATCATCCACCACCAAGGAACTAGTGTCATTGACTATCTTACATATCAGGTTCTCGAGAGCAATTGCAGGAGCTTGAATATAACAAACTACTTCCTGTTGATTCTCATCACTCCCTTCCACTAGAAATCTGGAGAAAAAGAGCATGAAATATTATTCTCTGCATTCTGGAGTGGTGGCAGTGATCTTTCTTGTAATTTTAATTAAATACTTTGCTACTTTGACATAATTTCTTTACAGCATAGACACATCAGTGATAGTAACTTATGTTTATGAATAAATAGATATATCATGAAAACTTCCTGAACTTCTTTCAGAACATCTTCAAAATTATTGGAAAATTGTCTAATTGGGGTCCATTTCCAATAATTTTTAACAATTTTGGAATTATTTTCTTTTGTGCTGTGTCTCTGTCTCTGTCTATGTGATGTATGCAATCAAATAGAAACTTCCAATTTACTTGAGAGCAAATGGAAGATCTTGGGTGTGCGTGCTATTTTTTGCTTAAGCAGAAGCTGTACACTGCATGCATGCTGAGTTCGTGAGCCCATGAATGTTTATGTGTATACTAATAGGCAATTTCTGTTACATATGTTCCTATAGAGAAGATTATGTACTTACGCTTTGTTCATCCAGTGCCTGGAGTTTTGAAAGTCTTCTGAATCATTTGTAGGATTTGCAGTAGTTAGATCACATACTTGTGTCAAAGATGTAAAGTTAATTGTGTTATTCCTACATATCTCATGTTTTTTACTCATATTACTGTCTCTCATTTGTTCTGTCAATCCGCGTTCTTCATTCTCCACATTTTTTGAAGGTTTGTTGACTACTGCCATCTCTTTCTGCTCAGAAAGGTTCATGACAGTGCTATGAGTATCTTCTAATGTTCCAGAAGGAATACCTTCACCATTGCCCCTAAGAACATCTTGAAAAAACAGTTCTGGAGATTTTTTAGTAAAAGAGCCACCTCCATAAGTTTTTTTATTTTCCTTTTTCACTGGAGCTTCTCTACTAATATAGTTTTCTTGAATAGATAAATTTTCAGTTAATGATGCAACTGTTTCTTTTTCCACAGCTTTGGTTGCACTTGGCTGGATTTGATTACCATCCTGACTTCTCTGAGGAAGAGTTATTTGGGGTGGCTGACTGAGGCTAGAAGATATTTGGACAGACTCTTTCCCTTCTACTTCAGAAAAGCACACGTCTGTTTCTCTAGGAGCATTCTGAGCTGTCAGGATCTGAGATTTATCGTCATGTTTGCAGCTAGCAGCATAGAGTTCATTTTCTGTCTGTTGAAGGTACAAGACTGTATTTATCAAATAATCCTCCACTTTCAGCAAACAATCTATAATTCCCTTGCAATCTGAGGGGAAAAAAAAGTATATAATCAATTGAACTTTGCTATGAAAGTTAACAAAAATGTGAAACCTTTTGTAAACATGCAAAGAGAATTACAGCTAACTCCCTAATGCCATGCAATGCATCTGAAACATAATACATACGTAGGCTTTCATTTAATATTTGTGCATGTATTTTTAGTCAGTCTGAGGAAATTTCTGAGTAACCACATTCTGACAAGTACAACTTGGCTACTATGGCAGCCCTAATCATTCTAATGATTCTAAGCCCATTATAATGATCAGACACTAGATAAATGCTTAATGATAATCAATCTAAAATAGGAAATTGGTAAATAGTACTTTAATCAACTTGGGAACAGCTTGAAAACTAAACCTTAATTACCTGTATTTCCTAAAACTAAATTCTGTAAGTTTCTAACATGAGATTCTCTGGCAAAGCTTTTATACATAGGCTTAATATGAAACATGAATGAAGAAGCATGCCTAAAAAGCACAGATTCTTTGCCATTCAAATACTATTTTATCTTTAATGTAAATATTTGTTTTATGATCCCTTTATGTGTGTTATCTTGCACCTTCTCTTAGAAATCTTCCCAGAAGTTTTCTCTCCAGGAATTTAACATGTATTACTTTCTGTTTTCTCCTCACTTTATGTTGTCAGTCTCTTTATAACTGGGAATGTGTCTTTATTAGTTAGATATATTGAAAATCTCTAGGAGAATTTCTTGTGTATTTTGTTGCTGCATGAAATCCTGGCAGACTTTGCTTTGCGGGTGAAATCTTATGAAAGTCAGGCATGCTGCTGGTGTGATGTTACATATTTGTATAAAATTTGTTTTGTTGTTAAATCAGTCAAAAATAATCCTTTGCAATCTTTTTTTTTTTTTTTTTTTAAGTTCCCAAACCACTTGTTATTGTATTTTGACTATATTTGAAAAAGAAACAGGTTTTAATCTATTTTTCAGTGGTTTGGCATGGAATAAAATAGTTTCCAGGGCAGTTTTACAAGAGTGAAGAAGAACTTCCAAGAGGCTTAGCAAGTCTGAGAAATAAAACAAAAAGACTGGAAATGACATAGTCGGCACAGCTTGCCTTGCATAAGAATTTGCAAGAGAATTCTTCCCAGTCTCACTAATGCAAAGGTTCCTTGGCCTCCTTAGAATTACATGAATCAGTGCAAATTGCCAAAATTACCCCTTGAGTTCCCTACTTTGAGTTCTCTAATGAAAAGAAAAGATTTCCTACAGCTCTTTAAAGGTTCCTAAATTCAAATTTCTAGGTAACATTCTAACATCATACTGAATAATAGAATTTGCCTGCACTGTGAGCTTTTTTAGTATTGAAGTGCTTAAAGCTAAGCAAAGACTCTGCCTTGTGATTTTAGACTACTTAAGTGTGTTGCATGAAGACATATTTTCCATTCTGTTAACCTTGGAATAAATGTCCCCTTGTACTTAAAAACAAAACAGCACAAAAAAAGCCCTTTCTGAACACTTTGCCTTCCATGCTTTTCTGATGTGTAATAGCAGTCTGGGGAATACAATGGCAGTCCATATGTAAGTGTCTTCAGACTGCTTTGCTAACTGAGTAGATTATGGAAGAGAGAGAGTCTGAGGAAAGGAAGATTTTTGGAAGGAGAATGATAATTAAATTTCATGTATTTACCTGTACCCTAAGATGAATTCTAGAGTAATTCAATTTTTGACTTGTGTATGTATTTGGATGGCTGAGTAGGATTGAGGTGGACGGGATTTGCTGGCAGCTTGAAGTGGAACTAGAGGCAGCTGGTTTCTTCCTGCTTTTGTTATTATTTAAACTGTCTGAATGGCTTGAGTTTTTAACTATCATCTAAACTATTTTAGATACCTATAGGCTACAATATGCATAGCAAAACTTTAAAAGCAGTTTAATTACAAGAGTATATGTGTATATATATTTATTATATACCAATTAAAAGATAGAATCAAAATCACAGTTCCACAGTGATACAATTGTTGAAATATATTCTAATGAATTACCAATACTGAAATATCACAAAGGAAAAGTAAAGCTTTGTAGCATTATTAGAAGATAGAACTTAGCATCCAATATATCCACCACATTTTCTTTACAGCTATGTCCCTCCATACTTGCCTTGCCTTGACGTCAATTCCCTGTGTTTGTCTTGAAGAGCTCTCAGTAAGTGGCAAATGTCTTGAAGACCTTCTGCAATGTTCTCCAACTGCTGGCTGAGAGATATGCTCAGCTCTTTTGTTATAGAGATCAGCCTAAGCACATACTCCATGATGCCCTCATTATCCAGATCTCTTTTCAGAAGCATTTCTCTCACTAGTGAATTCATATTCCAGATCTTTTCCATGAGCTGACCTGATTTGCTTTCAGCAGGTATGAACTTACATTCGGTTACTTCCATTTTATTTTAAAAATATACCACAAAAATTTTCCTTCTGCTCAAAATACTTCCACAAGATGTTTTATTTGGTTCAGGCTACACTGTTTATTATCTGTGGCTTAAATGGGGAATAAACAAGTATTGTATTCCACACATACTGAAAAACCAAACTGTAGCTCAGAAACTCTTGAGTTGATGTTGACTATTAAAAGTTACTAGGTGACAAAAAGGAGTGGCTGTCCTGTAACTAAAGAAAAGGATTGCCAAGAAATGTCAATGTACACTGCATATTTAAGAACTTAAATAGGAAGTTTATGTAACTTACTTATGTAACAGTGACTTGACTCTCAGGAGTTCTGATCCTTACTGCAGAAGTGGCTGCAAATGATCAGGATCTCTGAAATCAAGTCTAATCATGAATTCATAATGATACAGTAACTAGCATTGAAGAAGCAAGCCAATTGCTGTTTTTCCTTACAAAACAACATTAAATATTTTAGGATTCTTTGACATGATTTTCTAACAAACAACTTTATTCCTTGCTATTTAGAAAGCTTAGGCAGGCAGGCCAGGTGCAGGCTGCCCACACACCGCATGGTGTGTTTGAATTCATGTAGACCTCAGTGATATAAGAACGACAAATCTCAAGATTTATTTCGTGACTCAAAAATAATTACAAAATAAATAGTCACATTTTACTAGTAATGAATATACCTGCAGTGCTTTCTTAGGCATGCTTATATAATAAGGAAATAAATATAAAGAACAACAAAGGTACTGATTTAATGTTAATTTCACTTAATTTACACTGCAGCATCAAGAATTTCCTGCCTATTGTCTATAGGAATGACACCACCAGAATGGCAATGGAAAGAGGTGGTGGGGCAGCACTTAAGTTCTTTGCAGCTACTGCTTGGCATTTAGCTGTGCTGGGAAAAGACAAACTCAAAATCCTCATTAGCAGAGTTTAGGCCTGAGCTATATCTGAAGTATAACATATACCAAAAACACTTTATATTTTAAGCAATGGACTACGCAAGACATAAGTCTATACAGACATAAGTCTGTGCAGTGACTTTCCTAATAAACATTCCTTTTCAACACCCATTATAAATCTAATTAATGCATCTCTAAATAGCAGTTAAAAGGGAGCCACTGAAATCTCACATAAACATGAGGGCTAAGAAGGCCATGTCAGCAGTGTTCTTTGAAAATGCAAAGCACTAAATAAATGTTAGAAATAATAATGAAAGATATAAAGTGTATGTAATCAAATATATGAGCTGACACCAGCTCTAATTGTTCGAAGGAAAGTTCTTTAATTCCTAATTTGCTTATCATACTGAAAATGTACTGCACAGCTAAGAAAAAACTTGTGAATCTTTAACTTATTAACAATCTCCAGCTATCCAGCTCTGGATATCTGGATAATCATTCCAAATTATTCCTAGTAAAAAAGGAAATCTGAAGGTAACATATAGTTTTGTGCTCATCTTCTCACTCAAAGTATTGGGGATGTCCAAAGAAAATAAAACAAAAGAAAGGAGGCAATAAATGCCTTATTATATATTTAGTATGGAGTCACACCAGCAGAAAAGTTGATCTGCGTAATCAGGTATGTACAGCTACTTTTCAGTTGGTGTAAACTGAGAAATTAGTGTGACTTTGTACTCACTAATTACACTATTAACAGATTCATCAGCTCTGGATCTTGTTCAATGTAATGATTTTGTCAGACCACTCCTGTCCAGATTATCTAAATCATTTGCAAAGTGATTTGCAAAACTGACTTATGAAAAAATACATTAGTTTGGATAAAGGTAAAAGAAAATCTGATTTTTAAAAAGTGACCTTGTGTGTGAAATGTACATGGACTTGTTATAAGAAAATGCAATGCATTGAATGCAGCGGAGCTTATTAGAAGTTATTAATGCAATACGTTTGTATGTATTTTTTAATATATGATAGATATTTATTCATACTCATGTTCTTTGTCATAGGCAAACCTTCTTGATGAACCAAAGAATTATATATCTAGCTTCTTGCATCAATACATGTTATCTGTATAAATTATTTTTACATATTGGAAGAAAGAGATAAAACAAAATGAGAGAGAAAAATAAGAGTGTGTGACATACATTGTCACACGCACACACAAAAAGATGATTTCACTACAAATCTTGTCCCAAAGGGTTTTAACATGCAATTTAATAGCATATATTTAATGCTATATATTCATATAGCATATATTAATGCTACTAGAATAGTTCTACAAGCACTACATTAAACCAGTAGTTTTTCAAAGCTAAATTCATCATGAACTAGTTACCTGAGCTGATTTAACATGTGGTGCACAATCTGGGAAGAGGATGTGGAAAAAGCAGGAATAAGCAGCCTTAAAAGTATGTAGTATTACTCCTCTGCAGAAAGTCAGCTTTTATGGTGAAATTATTGTTTGATCTTGCAACTTTTACTGCAAAACACACAAAAAAAACTATTTTGGGATATTCAGGGAAGATTGGGGTATCATAGAATCACAGAATGCCTAAGGTTGGAAGGGACCTCTAGAGGTCATCTAGCCCAACCCCCCTGTACACGCAGGGCCACCTACAGCACATGGCACAGGACTGCATCCAAGCGGGTCTTGAAGTCATTTCCAGAGAAGGAGACTCCACAACCTCTCTGGGCAGCCTGTGCCAGTGCTCTGTCACCCTCACCGTCAAGAATTTTTTCCTTAAGTTCCTGTGGAACTTTTGATGCTTCAGTTTGTAGCCATTTCCTCTTGTTCTGTCGGTGGCCACCACTGAAAAGAGGCTGACCCCATCCTCCTCACTGCCTCCCTTGAGGCACTTATAGCCCAGCTCCCTCAGCCTTTCCTCACAGGGCAGATGTTCCAGGCCCCTGATCATCCTCATGGCCCTGCGCTGGACTCTCTCCAGCAGCTCCACATCCCTCTTGTACTGATCTTCTGTATCAGAAGAACCTCATAAAATTGGCTACTGGGGATTCACAGACTCACTGAAAATCCCTGCATATAATGTAGCCTTTACTGGAAAAAGATTCAGTCTCTGCTTTTAAGGGTAGGGTGAAGAAACAGCTATCATGTTTACCATTACATGTAGACATCAGCTAATTAGGATTACAATAACAGACTCACAGGAAAAGAGATGTCTGGGTGTCCTGTAACCCAGCTGACAAAATAGTGCCTTATGCCTGAGTAGGTATATAAAGTGAAGAAAATTAAAATAATTATGAAGCATTTATGTGTGAGATGTAAAAGTGCGAGAACAATTATGATATATGTAGAATTACATTTTTAAATGATATATTTCCCATTCCTGTTTTTTTTTTCTTTCTTTTTTTTTGGTACAAAAACTAATGACAAAAGGGCAGCGTGCACATTCTCAGAGCTTAGATCTCCATTACATTTTGTCATTTTGAAGAGTGACCCTGCTCTTGAGTAAACTTCATTAGTGTGAAAGTGATAAACCAGGCTCCATGTTTGATTTTGTTTTTAAACAGTTCATTTAATGGATTATTTTCAGTTTTAACTCTATTCACAATTCCTTAAAAGGGAAGGTTCTGATGTCCATTGCACCTTGGAGGTAGGAGGAACAAAATATAAAATCTATAAAAATAAGGATCAAAGTATACAGTTAAATGCATTTATTATCATGTGGCAAACACACATGTTCTTTTCAGAATACCTTAACGGCATGGCATAGTCAATAACACAGGAAGTGGACTTTGCTCTGCTAAGAAGAGAGATTAAACTATATGATGCAGACACAATACGTTCTCTCTTTATACTCTGTGTATAATGCAAAGTTCAGTTTGTGATAATAAAAGCATTTTGCTGAGTTTATTGATCAATGCGTATTTGCAAATATGCTATGTTTTTTTTTCCTATCTCTGTTATTGTAAGCCCTAGGTGAGAAAATGTAGTAATAGCACAAGAAGGCCAACGAAGAAAGTGCTGTAAGTTACAGGACTGTAGGAATTTTGGTATTTGCTCATGTGGGTGTTACATATAATAGTGACTACTGCTCTTGTTTTAAAGAAAGCCATAATCCCATTGGAATGATTAATGAAATAGTATGGTTAGAAAGGACATTTCTTTCAGCTCAGTCACAGAACTTGACATTAAGCCATCTTACCTACGTATCACCGTGCAGGAGCTGGAGCTTGGGTAAGAGTTCGGCAGGAAAGAAAGCTTGAGCCTGGGCTGAACTTCGCTGTGGACCCCACCTATCTAACAATAATATAAAAGGAATATAAAAATATATATGCCTCCCAAACTCATCCACGATACTGTCATATTCATATTCTTTTACAGGGGATGGTCATAACCTAGCTAGAAGTGTTATATGCATTGTACATATCTTACTTTTGTGAAAGAAATACAAACCACTTTTTACTGATGCTTCTATCACAATGTACTGATGTTTCTATTACAATGAACGATTCCTTTTAGGCACAAGAGAAAGGAATTTTGATGACAGATGTGAAGAAAAAGTGGCCTTTCCCCAGCTGTACACTGAAATGCACTAATCTGTTCTCATCATATCTTTTCATGATCATTTAGACCTTTGGCACATTGCAGAATGGCAATGAAAGGTTTTAATGCATTAATTTAAACTGGAATTATCTTTATTTTTAAATGTATTTCCTTTTAATTTTATTCTTTATTCAAGAACTGTGAAGACCTCCAGGATATGAACATTCATAAGCAAGATGTAAGCTTTGTACTGCAGTAGCTGTACAGAGTATGTAATTCAAATTCCATACCAGTGTGCATTAAGTAGTCAAATTCTTCGTTTTAGATACATTTTATCTTTCAGTGTAAAGAAATGAATGATGTTGATTGAAGGCTGTGTGTGACATATTGGCTTCCCAATTATCACAAAAGGAACAGACAAGATTACACAGTAATCTGTGGTCAGAATTCAAACTTACTGTCTACCTGGAGAAGATCATAGCTTCTGTAGCCTATCTGTTGCTTTGTCTGGTTTTACAAGATTAAGGAATAACCTACTTATAATCTTTGGGAAAAACTAATTCTCAAAAGAAAAATGCCTTTCAATGTGACAGGCAGTAGTATTTTGAAGTTAGTAAGCATGCTTGATGTTGTTTTAATTTAACAATGTTTAATTCTGTAAGAAAAGCTGTAGCCTTTTCTATCTGGTACTGAAGTGACACTTATTTTATTGCAATCTTAAAATTAAGTTTTGGAATGGGAGAGGCTGTAGAAAAACAACATGCTAGGATTTGGTCTTCACTTGTTGGCAGTTCTTTTCCTAATGGCAGTGTTCTAGATTCAGTTACACTGCTGTCATCAGTAATGATGTTTAATAAGAAAAAGTTTTATTGCTCCTAAGAGATACTCATAGAAGAAAGCAATCCTTGAAGGAAGACTTAAATTTTCTGAGTGTGAACAGGTGAAAAAGATACTGAGAACTGGCTGGAAGTAGAAAGGTGTGCTGCCGCCAATTTTAGCAAAGTTCATTGCATAAGCAGAGTATTTGATCCTAGTAAGATTTTCACCTACTAATCATTTTTAGATGATTGAGATTTCTTAAATTGCAAAATAATTCAAAACTAGGTAGAAGAATGATGCCATATCCGTTTAGCTAAAATAACTGAGGTTTATGTTGTTTTACATAACACATTTTGTAGTAAAAAGATCAAGCAAAAGGAGCAAAAAAGTCATCACTGACCACTGTCTGCTGCCGGATCAACCCCTGCAGCGTGCTGTAAGTACTACTTCCCAGGCGGCTTGATGACTTTAAACTTTAATTTGAGACTTTAATTTTAATTTGAAACTTTAATTTTACATTTGAGACTCTTTTTCAAAGTGATATTTCAAAAAGTAACCTGAAAGCCAAGGAAACAGTATGGCAAAAGGGATGTTTAAAGATCTGATATATTTCATCCTTCTAATCTAACCTAGTACCTTCACAAGAATTCATGGTCAGATGGAGCACCTTTGTTATGAGTTTTCTGTTCAAGTGTTATTTATATAGGCAGGTCTCCAATCTTTAATAGAATCAAAATCAGAATCAGCTATTGTGAAGTAATTTTTTGGGGGAAGAGGAAGCAGGGAGGAAAAGAGGAAACAGAAATTATGTGTCACTAGACACAAGGAAAAATATATAATTATTTAGAAGTTTTTAGCTGTGGCTGTACTTCACAATTTTTTTCTCTAAAAAATACATTGTGAGTTGTGTTTCATTGTGCTTCATTACTTTCCATGTCAAATTTGCTCAAGCAACAAGTAAGTTGAAAGTGGGAAGGAAGTGTTTTAAGCAATGAGCTTTAAAACTAATGATGTATTTTAATGTGTCATATGTGATAAAACCTTAATTATGTGGGATTCAGTACAATTCAATGAAATGTGTAGAAGTTTAACACAGGAAAAAGTTAGCACTTTGGTGTGCAGAAAAGCTCCTCAGAGGGATTTATTTTCAAAAAGTTTAAGAATGCTCCATTAGTTTTCTCAAGGTGACAGGGATTTATGCCATAGTAACATCATCCCCTAAATAAGAGAAATAGCAAAGAAGTAAAAGGGATTACACTGTATGCTTTGAAACTGCATGTGTATTCAATAGCAATTAGAAAACCCTTATATGTAAATGAGAAAGAGAATTGCAGGGATGAGCTCCCACACTGAAAGCAGGCACTCTGAGAGCAAAGTATTGAAGCTGACCCTAGCTTTTCTAGTGAAAGATATTTTCTATCAAAACCCAAAGCAATAGCTAGAACAGCAAGAGATTGATGACAGTCATTTTTTAAATTTGCATTTTTTTGTGGTTATATGCCTTTCTTCTGAAGTGAGAGCTTAACCTCAAAGCAGTCCAAAAATATTGACAAGCCCTAGAATAGTACTGTTGCCTACATCATGGCTGAGTTGCATCAAAATCAGTAGAATGCAATTTCCTCTTTGAAATATTGTAAGTTTTGGGGTTTTTTTTTGATTTTTGATTTTGTTTTACCATCATAATAGAAAGCTGCTGTTCTGTGGTTTGGTAAAGAACTATAAACTGTAGATAGACCAGAGTTGAAAGTTTTGTGAAAAAAATTATACTACTTTATTTCTAACAAAGAGCAGAACAGCATTAAGGCTTGCCTGATACTGTTAATGCAGCTTAGATGCACACACCAAGAAAAGGGAAAAACAAACAAACAAATATGATCTAGTGTAAAATGACTTTATATATACCATAAAATTTCTGGACAGTCAATAAAGGCAAAAATATGAAAGTACAACAGAGGCTGAGCTTTAAGCTTATTTTTACTTTCTATTCCCTTACCTTCACCCCTTAAAAAAGATAAATAAAAGCAATCTTGTGGTCTCTTGTAGTCAAAAATGCAGGTAAGTGTAATTCTGGTCAAGATTCAGTGCAGTATATAGTTATACTCTGTTATACTCAGAGGGAAAATACTTCTCCTACAGCAGTTTAAACATGCTGAAGGCCGTCTCCTTTAGTGAGGAGACATTCACTTTATGTGAAAGTCTGGCATCTGTTTTAATGATAAAAACAGAAAAAAAACTGCAGTCTCTACTACTAGCTCGGTGAAATGGGCAAATTATAAGGATCTGCTGAAAGACAAAGGGTGACCTTTGTAGAAGGACCTGAGAATTTCTTGAGCACGCTATCTTCAAGGTGCTAATCAATCACAGTATCAAAGGATACGTAGGAAATTCAATCTAGCTAATTCACTGGGCTAATTCATTGGGCATTCGCATACTTTAAAATATCATTTACAAGCTTTAAAAAGGGACTGGGTTTGTTCTTGTTTACCAGAATTCAAATATTTTAAACTGCTGTATTTTTTCTTTTTCTAAGTCAGCCTTCACTGCCACTCTAAAAGGAGCTAGGTTGGGATGGAGATCTGAGGTGAAATAGGTGTTGAGCCAGTGTGCGAGTCATTAGATCACAAGGCAGAAAGGCAATGTTCAAAAAGGATGTCAATACACAGGCCTGCATGTGAATCATGCTTTAGGATTCTAGAAAGATAAACGGACAATGGGCTTAAGTTTTAAATCTTGACCAAATTGGTTTGGAAGCCCATGGGTCCATTTATAAAACATTGGGAATTATGTTAGGGTGTATCACTATATATGATTTGCCAGACTAAGCAGAAGCATTAATAAAAAATCAAGCATTATGATTTTCTTAGGTCATCTAGAAAGGGCAAACTCACAAGCTCGCAACAGACTAGGCCCCAAAATTTGCTTACATAGTGTGAGTTTGAGTGGTAGGATTAACTTTTTTTTTTTTCCAGTAGAATTAACTGATTTTCAGACATATTGCAGCAGGGTTTTCAGAAGTGCTTGGATGCTAATGGCATTGGGTTTTTGCTGAACTTCACAACTTCTAATTGCTCAGGCTGTGGGAGGCAGAGACTGAAAGAGCTATTTACATTCAAAATTGTGATCCTGAAACCCCATTAAACCTAGGCAGTTTTCAGCAGCCTTCCTGTTTAGTAAGGCTGCAGTTAACATGCAGTAAGTAGTCTTTGAAGCAGGGATAAGAATCTTGTTCTGCTGCCAGCTGAATGCTTTAATTACTAGCCTCTTCTCACCAAATCTTTGCTTTACTGTTTCAGACTTCCCACTTATCCTTGGATTTAACTCTATTCAGAACCTCAACAGGAAGGTAGATTCACACACACATACAGTGCCGGAGTAAATGAAAGCACTCGGTCTCATTTCAACTAACGAATTGCCAGTTGCAGCTTGAGCAGGGCAGTTGCTAGAAGAGAGGAAGCTGCACGCCTTACTGAAAGCTTAGTAATCTTATTTATTTATGTATTTATTAAGCAAGTGATCAAGCAAAGCACATGCTGCCACAGCGCTGTCACCTATGACCAGCCGCCTGCGCTGGCAGTTGCTCCGTCCAGCACTCCCTGGTTCTAAAGTGACCCAGCGCCGCTCCCGGGCAAGGGTCCTACCGCCCCCGCGGAAGGAGCTGCCACCGGCCTCCACTCCGGCGCAATAGGGACGAAACGCTGCTTCCCCTTCCCCCGCCCGCTCACGGGTACGTGGCCCCGCGCGGCGCGGCGCTGCGCGGGGCGGGCGACGCCCCCGGCCCGCGCCCA
>VWPW01017242.1:255577-293723 GCA_013389825.1 Crypturellus undulatus | reverse complement strand
TTTTTTTTTTTTTTTTTTTTTTTTTTTGTGTGTGTGTGTGTGTGTGCAATGGGCAGACTGTGTCTGGAATGAATGCTGCCAGATTAACCAAAAAGGATTAAATTTCAATGCAAGTTAAAAGTGCAAATGGGAGGAAAAAGGGAAATTGACCGTTAGAACAGTCTTATAACCCCCTTCCATCATCTGCTTCTGAATTTATTTTCAAAGAAAGGAATCTTTCTTCCTCAAAAATAACCTGCATTAAACACATGATTGTATCATGCAGTATCAAGCAGTTTTGAAAATGAATCAGTATGGTCTTACATGGGGATAAATGAAAAAAATAGTGTTTTTTTTAATAAAAAAACCCCTGAAAAATAACAGGAAAGGTCATTCCCCCTATTTTCAATCAAGTCTTTACTAATAATATTAACTATATATTAGCCCCAGTGTATCTGGTGACATTCTGATCCAAGAGAGGAAAAAAAATCATGATTTCAACAGAGCTAAAAATTCACCCTGAAGTATAAAATCTGTTTTTGACTGTTAGACAACATTTGTAATTGTGAAACATCAGTATTCATGTATTATGTTATCTTTTAAGGTTGTATCTTTTAAGAGATGTTCTTTAAAATATGTTCGATATTAATATAATTTGTAAGGAATATTTAGGAAGTCCTACACAACTACATTTCTGAATGTAGGTTTTTCTGTTTGTTATTTTTAAGTAAAGCAAAATTTAGAAAACTTGTCTCTTGTACATTATATGATGTAGCAGGATTATCTGATATGATTACAGGAATGGGCATGACATGATGATTACCTGAGAATATTAAGTGTTGGCATGAAAGCACATGACTGCAGTGGAATGTTATTTACGTTGCTTTAAATTAAAATAGAGTACTTCATGGAGGTGGAAATTATACTGTGGGTCTCAAGTGAGGAGTTTTGTCATGATGACTTAGACTTGTTTCTAAACTGGATGTTTAGTCAGAGAACAAATGCAGCAAGCTGGTAATGTGAGGTGGTGGCTTCTGCTGCTAGTCTAACAACATGACACATGTATTATAAAAATATTTTTGAGGCATTCCGGGTCAAAGGAAGGGGGGGGTGGGGAAGAAAAGGAGACCTAAGACTTAATTGGAATTTTATAGACTGAAGAAAAGATACTTCGGTTAAAGGATGTTCCATATGCCAAATTACAAAGGCTGTATGCATTGGATAGAAGTTTTTCAGAGTTCATGGGAATCTCTAGAAGGATAATTTGATGCAGTACTGTTGAGAAAATAGGGTTTGTTATTTGTGATAAATAGCATAGGAGAGTTTGAACTTATTTCAAAGCATTCATGTGGTGTGGGTGTGGATTTTTTTTTCCTTTCAAAATGGTTAAGTTTCTAAATTGAATCCACAAATAAGTGAGTGACACTTAGCCTCTTAAATAAAAATTAGCTGCTATAGCTTGTCCTTCAAAAACATGATGAAGAGCAGAAGAAAGATCTGGTGTCTGCTCATATGTTTGCCTGTGAAATTTTTGATGATGTTGAATATATTGTTTTACTCATCATGCTGGGTAACTCTCTTGAGAGTAGAAAAATTATGCAAATACATAAGCAAAATTTTGGTGGTGTAGCCCTGTCTAAATCATTAGGCTGCACTTTTTTTGCCAATTTTTTTTTAATCCACTGGCTATGCCCGGAAGGGACATGTCTGAGAATGTTTTGTGCTTTTTCATCTGCATATCTTAGTAGTAAGAAACTTTAACGAGTTTATACTTGCCCTAAATGCAGGGTTTTCCTAAGCATTTTGATGTTCTTGCAAACTTCTTCTAGCTCTTTGAAATAAACTTAATATTAAAATGTTGTAATGTATTTGTTTCATTGAAGAAATGGAGAGGCAAAGATTCTGTGCAACAACTAAGAGATTCTTGTGTGCCTTAATTTAAAAAGTTTCTTCTGTGTATTTTTAAAATACAAAACAAAAAACTTAAAACCTCAAAATTGGAATCTTCCCATGAGGAGCAGCTTGACATTAACATTTTGTGGGGTGTTTATTACTTCATACAGTAAAAATGTTCTTGCTGAGCTGAAGTGGGAATCTAGTGCTAAAAGATAACAATACCTGGCAACTAAAAGAATGCTCTATCTCTTTTGAGCAACAGCCAATGCTGGGCAGATGCTGTGTTTGTAGTGTCCCTTCCATTGAAGTAAATCCTCCAGATCCCAGTCTCATTGATCTGTGTGCAAGCAGGTCCCCAACTCCATTACCTACCGTTTTGATTTGCTGACTCTGACCGTTTTTCTTCATCTTTATGCTCCAGCTATATCACTATAGAAATCCTGGAGGACAAGCAGCAGTCTGTCTGAGGGAGATCACTCATGCAAAACTTCAAAAGAGAATTTAATCAAAAATGGTTCTGTGAAGTTTAACTTTTTTTTTCTTTTTCTTTTCCTTTTTTTTTTTTTTTTTTTTTTGAGGCAGAGGATTAAAACAAAACTTGAAAATGATACATTTCAGCATCCTTAACCTTTGGAAAGTCCAGTCTTTCCGACAGAATTGCCCTGAAAAGTATTTTCTCATGTGACTATTATTGACAGACTCTGGCTTCATCCTTATTACGTTGTGTGAAGGCTTTTCCTTGAGGAAAGAGAAATCTAGCTGAAATCTACTGGGAAGCTAACTCAGCATTTGTTTCTAGACAGGCATGGATATTTGTCATTAAATTTCTATTTAAAGCAAGAAAATGCTTTTCTCATCATATCCTTGTGCCTTGTAACAGTGCTGTGACCGTGTCACGTTTTATTACTAATAATGTGCTTTCCCTCTTGCAATTATATCTGCTTCACTCTGTCTCGCTTGTGCTTCTGGCTCTTGACTTCGACAAAATGTGCTGTTGGCCTGAAAGATGCCATAGCTTTTTTGGAGAAATATCTTGATTTTTGTGATTATTTAAAGTATATTTGGTCTCATTGTAGTAGTGAGGGATGCAGCATGATTAAAAAATCAGAGGTGATCAGTGTAGAGATCCTCTAGAACCTCGAAAACAGCCCTGAATGCTATTTTGCAGCGTATCTTTTGGCAACCACTCTTAGGTGAAAGTGCTGCTGTTGCACCATACAGTCCCTTTAGAGGAAAATGCTATGATGAGTTGTAAGATGAGGGAAATGATTGCTCTCCAGAATATTACACAGATGAAACTTAAGATCAACGGACTCCATATGCAGTTAGCTTTCTCATATCCTCCAGCTTTACATTATTTCTAACATTTGGTAGTGAGATTGCTCTGGGTGTTCATTTAAAAAAAAAAGAGAGAGAGAGAAACCAAATGCAAATTTCGAAAAAATACTGTGTTAAGAAAAGGCAGTGGGGAGAAGAGGGAGGAAGATAGAAAAGGCTGTCTGGCCTGAGCAGGAGTTCATCCTGAAGGTGAAACTTCTTCTTGCTGATGCTCTTTAGACTCTATTCCTAATCCAGTGGGGTGTCTGAGCTAGTCCTGCCACGTCTTTTTACTCTGTGTGTTGTTGAGCAGTTTTCTGAGAGAGAAGTTGCTCTATCTCATCTTTCAGTTTTTGAATATTTACATTAGTTTATATTTGCAAGCAGTCTCTGAACCCCCGAATCGCAATAATACAGTCCTCTTGAGCAGTTCTGACCTGTTTGCATTAGAGCGTGGTGAGCTGGGTAGAAGAAAAAAACATTTTCAGTGATTTTGAAAACAAAATTAATTCACCTAAGGCAATTTACAGTCAAATGCCAAGAAAGGCTTGGAACAACTGTTTGCTCTGAACTCTCTGCTTTGCTTCATTTGGGAGATGGTGGGAATATACTGACTGGAAGAACTTGATCCGAGCACGTGCTGAGCTCTCTCCTTCCAGCCTCTTGCCTCCAGCAAGGGCAGCCACTGCTCCTTGCACCCTCTCATCCTGTTTGCGCACAGGACAGGGTGCCGGGGAGGACGCTGCAGCCCGGGCTGCTTCCTGTGTGAGTGTGCGCAGAGCGTGGGCCGCGCTCTCCGCAGTAGCCACACAGCGATAATCTCATCGAAATCATGCGTATGCCTCCATAAGGTGGTGCTTGGCAGGCTTCCCCTGCTCACCTCTCTGCAAAAAGCAAATAGAAAAAAATCTTTAATCTGAAGAGGCATTAAATTTTGGAAAATGTTAAAGAAAGCCATGGGCTTATTTAGAATTTTCAGTAAGATTTTTTAAAAATCTTGTTTGCCCTTAAATATTTTTGCACTTTTTAACCCAAGAATGCGATTTATGCAGTAGGTTAGCATTAATGAAATATTAACTCATTTATCTTGCAATATATGCTGTTTGTTATGCATATTCTATGTCAAACATATTCAAAACAAGCTGCTTCTGTTGATATTTGTTCCTTGAGATAATTTTTACTTGGCATTTAATAGAACCTTATTTTCCAAAACTCCTTAAGAGATTTTAGATTTGATTGAAAAGACTGACTACAGAATGACATGATTTATTAACAGGATTCCTTATCACGTATTATGGAATACATATGTATGTACACCTAATAACAACAACAACAACAAAAAAAACTGAAAATATATGAATGAAAAAGAATGTTGGTCTTTGCAAGCTTATTTGTTATTTTTCCTTTCCTGATGAATTTATCAGTATTGTTATTGACTCACAACCATTGCTCACTTTTAAATACTTCCACCCTGAAACTAAAGCAGTGACTCACTTTTTTATATAAGAAAGCCATAAGTGAGAAAGTTCTTAAAGTGAAAACTGCTGTATCTCTCTAACTTATTTTAGTATTACTAATATCCTTAAACTAACAGTCCTATCCTGTCTGTGTAGGACTATGTTGAAGTCCTTTAAGTCTAAAGTTCTTTAGACATACCTAGTTATTTAAAATTGGATGAGTGCAAGTGCACAAAGTTTTTCAATGTAGTTTGAGAAGATGTAGCTACATGCAGACTTTTTTAATTGTTATTATTAGTGGGATTATTATTGTAATTTGGGAGAGTAAACAAACTTGTATTGGAGGTAGGCTGTGATCCAACTCAGATAGTCAAATTGATTCCTTGTTTCCTAAGATCAGGACTTTCCAAAGTCCTTTTGGGAAACTTAACTGATTGTACCTGAGTGACATCTGAGATGTCAAACAACTTGGTAAGGTGCAGCTTCTGTCTTGAGCTTAAGCTAACAATTCACTCGGGGCAGGTTTAGCCATGCATTTGCATGATAAAAAAATGGTAATACTAAAAATTGGAGTTTATAAATGTATGCCTTCCATTGCAGAGAAATATTAGTAGATAACAGGGGATGATTCAACTTGGACTTTTTCATAGGCAGTATTTTTGAAGCCTTGAATACACATAATCTCAAATAAATAAATAAAATTTGTCAATATATATATTGGGGAACCAGAAATTAGGAGTATTGGTAATTTTGGTAAAAATATCAATCTCTTTGGCTTTGAGAGATGAGAGACCTGTGAATTTTATTGAGGAAAAAAAAAAAAAAAAAAACTTGCAGGATTTTGTATAGCATTTACCAGTCACTGTATAATTTTAAAGGATAGACAAGGATGTGTACTGCAGTTACTTCAAGCAGGAGAAATGAAGCATAGAGGAGTTCTTCATGTTAAAAGGGCAGATCAGAGCTTAAATAAAAACAGGTCTAGAACTAATTATTGCACCAGTAAAGATGGCTTAGAAGCATTCTGCCTCAAGCATATTTATTTCTTCCTGTTTCCTAAGGCTTCTGCTTCAGCCCAAGAACTCAATAATAATAATAAATGTGTGATTTTTAACAGCATGAATAGCAGAGTTTTTGAAATACTTAGAGGGCAGCACAACAGTAATTATACAGTCATTTTTCTAATGTGTGTGGGGATTCACACTTATTCATCTGCAAAATGTGAAATGATAGTCGCAGGCAATTGCAAAGCAATATGAAATTGTCTCAGACTGAAAGCTTACTGGCAAAGCAAATCACTTCTGGGATTCAGTACTTTCAAGGATTTATTTTCCGCTAGTGGCTCAGGCCATTTTTTATCACCTGTTACCTCCAAGTGCTTGTATTATCTAAGAGCTTTTAATAACTATAACGTTATATGCTGCTACTTTCCCTTCGAAAGTGTAAAGGTGTGCTTGCTGGATTTCCGGGTTCCTTTGAGTTTAATGTTAGGTGTTGACTTGCATTGTAAACAGTCCTTTAAATGTAGTCCTTATGAATCAGCATGTGGGAGAAGTGAGGGTAAAGGTGGGAGAAGTAGGAGCAGCATGGATGGGGGCAGAGAACTCCGAACTTCTAAATGTATCATAAGGCCAGTTCAAAATCAAAGGGAAAAATCCCAAGGTTTGTGTTCAGATCAGAGGGGTATTAGTTGTACTAAAGGGAGAAAAACAAGTTGTTGGGTAACTCTATAATCAGAAGAGTTTCAAAGACTTAAAATTGACTATTTATTTATCTGTTTGTGGTTTTAATAGTTAACCTAAGATGTTTTTGTTTGGTTTCTGGGAAATTTCACTTAATGTTTTTATTTTGTGTTTTGTTTTATTTGAGTTCCCTTCAGAAAAGAAGAAATGTGGAGCTTTTAAATATAGCTTGTACTGGAAGACAGATTTCACAGAAAAGTGAGTTAAGCATGCTTACGTCTGCATCTTGAATATTGAACAAAAAGAAACCTCAGACCAAAAGCTGTCTAAAATAAGTATTGACCTGCTTTATTTTTTTTTTAGCAAAACCAGGAATCTGGAAAGGCCAAAAACAGTAATGTATGTAATGTCAGAACACTCAGCCACTTCTGCATTTTTACCGAGAAGAGCTTTTTTTGAAGTAATGGAATGAAAATTAGAAAATCCAGGGTTTAAAAAAGTTCAATGAAATATTAGGAAATTATTAGTTTACCAGAAGAGGTTAGAAGTCTTGCCCAATCAGTTGTCAACAGAACTTCTTTTTTACTGTAGAAATAGGCCTTGTTTAAACTCACTCCTGTTAATTTCAAATAAATAATTTGTGCCAAAAAAAAAATTCTTTTTTAAGGCAGAATAAAGGACTCTTGCAATTAAGTTTTTTAAAACTTGTTGCAAAACACAAATTATGTTCAAATAATTTACCTTTAAAAAGAAAGAGTAAATTTGAAGGAAATAGTAAGAGATAATACCAGAGAAAAAAAGTGTCTATGTTTCAGTTAGAAATTGGACATTGTTTCTAGTTCCTTCTAGTTGCTGTTTATAAACATATTCTCTCTCTTCCTTGACCTTTGAAGAACTTGAATGAGACCTGAGATTGTTTTGGACATAGTCTGCTTCCTGCATCACATTATTTCTAGGAACATGCAACTTTACTTATTTGTAGAAAAATTCTTACAAAAGTTTTTGACAAAACTTCCTCCCTTTATAGGGCACGATTGGAGTTTTGGGGAATAAGTGATTTTTGTCATTTTTGTGAAAAAATGAATTTTCCACATGCTAACTCGCATTAAAAGATTTAATTAATTCACTGAATTGATCAGAGCAACTTTCTAGGTCAGCTACTAGTCAATTGCAGAAAGAAACTTATGTTTTCTGAGAAGGATAGAGTAATCACATCCAGAAAAGTCTGCATTACATGTTGATTTTATAATGCAATTCTTTCTATATATATTATTGCATTGGCATATATAGAAATACACGTCCATATTATGATTTTTTTTTTTGTTTTAAGATACTTTCAGAGAAGAAAAGCCACCCATCATCTCTCCGTATGGAGAAACCTTTCTTTGCAACAACTCTAACAATGCTAAAGTAAGTTGAGAAGCCTCAATGTAAATGATGTATCTTCACTTTAATCATCATGTTATACACAGCCCTCAACTCTTTTCTCCTCTTCCCTTTACCGTTCTAAGTGCCTTTTCTGTCTTGTCTGGTACATGTACAAGAGTTATAGCATACATATTTGTGGACTACTGACTTTTCTTAATTTCATGATGCCCTTTGTACTATTCTGTAGTAAAAGGAAGCAGTGGAATTTTATGCCTTCTTTTTTTAAAAAAAGAAAAAAGGCAGGTAGATCGTCATCTGACTTTATTGCAACTGCAGCTAGATGTTGCACTATGTAATGTGAAACTATCAGTTAGAGGCAAGTTCTTAAGTGAGGTTAAATGGTGGTTAACCATTACAACTTGACTGATAAAGTCCGAAGTGGCTTTTCTGTGTTGTGATAACTGCAGATCAAGAGTGGTCATCTCTACAAAGGCTTGTAGGCATCCTATGACAGCAGCTTACCTCTTACCTTAGGTGATTTCACAGTCCTTTTTGGCGATATGCTCTTTAAAATGCTCTTTTATGCAAGTTCTCGGGACTTTGGGTTTTTGTCATGCATCTCCAAACTTCTTGTATGCCTAACTAACTTTGGATGTAGGATTCTTGGAGGAGAGCAAAATATTTTTGTTGCAGTCATTAGCAGAAGGTATGAATGCCCAAGATGTCCTGAGGACAGCCTTTGACTGGTGCTGAGTGCTGGAAGGTGCAGTAGCTAATGAGGAATCTGTGAAATGTGTTTTTTTTTTTTTTAATCCTGATTTTGATTTAGCAGGGCACCAAACCGGGTTGTTTCTGTGATTTAGAAGTATGCAGATGATCTGCGTTTTTTGTGTGTTCTTTCTTTTCATTTAATGTTATTAATAAGGGTGACTTTAGAGCTTTCTTTTTCTTTCTTTGTGTATATTGTCTTGCTAGTGCCAGTTATTAAGGTGACTTAAAAATACAAAGTAGAACTTTTTATTTAGTTTGACATAAGCAGGTGAGGATGTTTTCTAGTCTTCTTGTTATTCTTTAGTATTATTCTGTATTGTTTCTGAGATATTTGGTAATAAGACCCAACCAGAAAGTTTGTTAGCAGTTTTTCTTATGTTGTAAAGCCACTAAATACAAAAGTACAGTACCATTAAACTAGATTGTGTTGAAATTGAATTGTTATTTCTGCTAGTCGTGGGATCTCAATTAATGTAGTATTTTACAACATGCTTTCTCTAATCTGAAGATTTAGACATGAGCTATCACTTTCATGCAAATTAATTTTCTTTTTTCCAAGTTTATTTATAACATGCATTTTGGAAAATTCACAGTTAACTTCAGTTCCATTAGAACACTGTAGAGGAAACTCATAAAGAAAAGCCATAAAAAAAAGGATCTAAAATGCATTTTACTTTCAGATTTTTATTTAATAGGTATCAAATATCCTAGGAACAAATAAGCAAGTTTAAATAACACTGTAAGGTTACATCTGAGATTTTAGTGAGTGACTACTGCTTCATTTTTCTTGGAATAGCTTGATTTGAGAACATAGTTTATATACACATATATATAATAAAGTCTAGTAAATTGTTAAGCTCGCTAGATAAAATTTGTTCTAAATGATTAGAAGCTGGCCACTCGCATTCTTTGTGTTCTGGTGGTGTGAAGTAAAAAAGGCAGTGTTTTATAAGGGAGTGCCTGTTGAAACAGGTCATGAGTCACTAAAGACTGGAGGTAAGTCAGCATGGGGGAGAAGGGAATTAAGGCTATAAAGAAAACTTGTCTTTGTCTTTAGTCAGGAGGGAAGACAGCTGGAAGCAGAAACTGAAGAAGAAACAGATTTATATATTGAATAAGCAGTAGCACAAATGATAAAGAGTGAAAAATAATCATGGTCAGTTTAAATATGTTAGAATTCAGTTATTCTCTGATGAAATTCTGGTGAATTCAGGCCTGAATAGTGAAGTTTTGGCTTTATTTCTTACCCTAGACTGTTGGACTAAATTAGATGTGCATACTGAGGAGGGTAATCTGGGTGAACTCCTCAGCATTGAGCATTGTGATACTGGGGATTCTGGCCAGAATATGAATCTTGAAACTTTAAAATGAGAACTCTTAACCCTTTAAAAGAAAGAACTTTTACCTTTATGGCCCTGCTATAAAATCATATTGCAGAAGCATGTTTCAAGGATCAAGCTGGGGAAGGGTTGTGACATTAGCTTTAAGGAAAGGCAATGTCTCTTTAAGTAGAGGTGCCTGTCCTGAAGGTCCTCAAGTCCTTCTGTCCTGTGCCCTGAGTTCCTGTACTCTGTACTGCAAGAAGAATTTGATGTCTCTTCTCACTCAGGTTGCTTAAATTGTTCCTAGGACCAGAAAAGCTAACTGGTAGGCAAAGCTTAAAAAAAAAAAAAAAAAAAAAAAAAAGTAGGTAGTTTCATTTATGTAGGTTTTAGATACCTGATTTCTTTTTTTGAGGGTATTTGCTTCCCATATGTAAGGATCACATATATCCAGAGAGACTGTATGTGTGATATATGTGTTTTAAGAAATTATTCTCTCTTTAAAGGTGTTTGCAGAAGAAAATGCTGCTGTTGCCTCATTTTTATATAATACTTGAAAGACTTCCAGGAGGCAGGGCATGGGAGTTCTGTCTTTTATTTAGTCTGGGCATCTCACAGAGTAATCCTATTGCATGTGCTTGGGATTTAGTTTTAGTAGAATCTGTATCTTTGTGAAGAGGGAAAAATATTCCCTCCCCACAGTTTGTCTTTGTGGACTTCTGATGTTTAAAAGGTGCTAGCAGTAGAAATGTTTTTCTTGATGACTGCCTGGAAGTTTGGAGGCTTCCTGAATCCACTTGGCCAGATATTGGGTTGCTTAAGGAGAAAGGCAAGACCTAGAATGTGAATTAGAGAGTTTTGCCTGGCGTGTGGAGCAAGAGGGTGGAGAGAAGCTCAGCTTTAGTGCTGTGGAAGGAGGGTTCATGCATCTGACCAGCCTTCAGCTGTATCCTCATCAGCATAGGAAGATGAGAGATCCTAAACCATTTTATATTATTCAAAGATATACATTACAGATTAGGCTTTTTGCTACTGCAAAGATGGGGTGCTGCCACTTCCCACTGATGCTGTATTCCACTGATAAGGAATAGAGCAAGAGACAGGTCGCTTAAAAATTTGCCATTTAATTTCTTTAAAGTTTTTTTTTTTTTTTTTTTTTTTTTCTTTAAAGGATCTGGGTGGCAGGGGAAGCCAGAATGTTCCCCTAGGATTGCTCTTTCAGCAGCTTGTGATTTCTGCAATTTTTGCTGTAGTTACATATATTCAGCTTTTGGCTGTGCTCTTTTTTAAGTTTGTCTTTTTTCATGTTGCCAAGATGCATCTGTCAAGTGTAAGATGTAGTATCATTTCTCAGAAAACAAATGGCAATAAAAAGCTTATCTACGTTTTGTTTTTCACTCTTCAGCTTCATGACATACTTCAAAGCTTAAATGAATAAATTAAAATGCTTCCATTATGAAACATGAAACTGTTCATTTGAGCTTGATTTTCTAAGGAAAGAAAAATGAGTATTGAGTGAGAAGCTTAGTAACGCGATAAGACTGACAGGCCAAGTTTAGGAAATACAGAATGTAATGTTCTTTATTAGTGTTCACCTCAGCATTTTGTACACTGAGCAGCTGGTAATAAAAACTTCTAAACAAATGTTAATAACAAAAAAAGACCCTGTGCCTTTTAGGAAGAAGTCAAGAAAAAGCTAGATATATTTGGTATGTCAGAGTTCAGTTTTACTATAGTAACTCGAATTTTTATCATAACTTTATCCTTCATATATTCTAAAGGTTGCATGTTTAATCTGGAAAACAAGTATTGACAATAAAATAGACTTAATAGTGGTACGTCATTAGCGATATACTTCATTTATATTCAGCACATGGCTGCTGACCTTAGAAAATTTCAGTTGTAAAATAATATTCATTGCACTTTCAAAAAATGCCAATACTTACATGCCCTGAATTTCTTACTTTAATTTGTTCTGCAACAGGTTTTTTGGACTTCCCTCAAATATTCTTGCTATTGTTTATCTGAATATAATTATTTAAAATGGAAATACTTAAAATAATATTTCTTAAGATATTGATTTAAAATATCTTTCAAAAATGCATCTCATTTTAAAATGCAGCAAAAGGAGCTTTGCTAGTTGGGGGATTTGTGTGTGACATGTCTGCAGTAATTTTAATGTCATCTAGTCTTTCAGTACAAATGTTTATTTGAATACATTTTTATTTTCTAGGAACTTCATGGAAGTGAATTCTTTGATTATGAAAATAAATTGGATCTGCAAATGAATGAACACTCTTTTCACAAGGAATGCTGGTATTAAATCTTTATTGATATCCTGTAGAGATCTCTACCTGAGAAAGACACAGTTATTACTGTACTTTTTCCTGTTTGAACCCTCTGTCTCCTAGATAACTGTGTTTGAATACTTTCTTATTCTGCCACTTCCTAACCATACTGTGAACAAAATCATTGTTCATTTCTGATGCTACACATCTGCATTCATCATTGCAGATGGGAGATATCAGCTCTTGGGTTCCTTAAATTTTCAGTCTATACCTGCCTCCTATTGAGGGGGAGAGAGGGAAACTACAAGCCCTCCACACCTGTAAGACTAAGCTAGTTTTATGGAAAAGTTAAGTCTTTTTTTTTTAAAAAAAAAAAAAAGAAAAAGAAAAAAAAAAAAAAAAAAAAAAGAAAAAAAAAAGAAAAAAAAAAGTTAAAAGTTATTAATTTTGAAGTTCTACAGTATTCAGATCTCTAAAGGAACCAGCACGTATTGCCTTACTACAAGTCTTAATGATTGAAGAAATGGGGATTCAGTTTTGGTCGTAAATAAAATATGTTTAAAATTGGTCTGGCGTTATTGCGAAAGTAAAACCTAATAAATGTGTCTCAAGAAAAATTATCCTAATTATTAGTTTTATTTATTTGTGCATTATAGCAATATGTTCAAAGTAAAATGTGCTTTTTTCTTTGTAATTCCCTTAGTAACAAGGAAGAGAAGACAAAGGATTGTATGAGGAGTGAAGCTCTGTGTTCTGAGAACAAATCAGTGCTACCAGAAGAGTTTGAAAGTGAATCTGTATATTCTATTGTGGAACAACAGTCTTTAAAGAAAAAGAAGAGTAAAGCTAAATCCCATTCATCATTGTGTAGTAAAATCCACAGTGAGGATTCAAATTGCTTGGTCAGTGAGAGAATGCATCTTCGGACTTTTGATGGAGATCCTGTTTTGACTGTGAATGAGTCAATAACACCATATGCTTGTTTTTATGGACCATCAGCAAAGAAGGTTAAAGCTGGATGGCTGGATAAATTATCTCCTCAAGGGTATGATATTTGCAATGATTACTGCATACCTGCGAAGGTTGTATTTCCATTGTATTTTTTACACAACTTTGCCCATTAGTTGATAGGATCTATAAAATACATTTCTAGATCCAACTGTCTTGACTGGTGCTGTTAAAAGAAATAGAGTTAAGAATAGAGGATGAAAGCTTTAGATACAGTATCAAGCAGATACAGTATATACTGTTTCCAAAAGATAGTTTACCATAAAATTATTTTAGCAAGACTGTAGAATGGTTGGAGTGTAATTAGTTTTGGATCACTAAGATTCCCTGGTTAAATCTAAAGGAATTGTTCTTAAATATGCTTTACTAAATGGATTTTTTTTATTTCTTCTCTCTCCTATAATATCATTTCTCAAATATCTGAATACTGATTCTTCCTTAAATGAAGAAGCAAAGAAAAGAGAATAGTGAATTATTCATCCATTAAAATCATATCATGATTTATTTTAATCCATACCAATTGAATTTTAATTTTTTCCTTTTTTTTTTTTCCTGAGTGTTTTAGGTTGGTGGAGTTTTTTTGTTGTTTTCATTTATTTAATTATTTATTTTTAATTAAGCCACTTGATTTACACCTAGCACCCCGAGTCTTGTCAAGAGAAGGGAGATATATCTTTTGAAACTGTTTCCTTAAATTGCTGCAAATTGTACATTTAAAATACAGGTTTTCTTTTTAGTTAACTCACTCTACATTTAAACTCATTAAGTTTATTCTCATCATACATGTGACTAAATTCAGTTTTCACTGCACCATATGAAGTTTATTGTCATTTTAATGGGAACTAGATTTTACATTAGCCTTTCCAGTTTAAGAAAAAATATGATTTATTGTTGTTATATAATACTAGTTAATTAACCCGGAGCTGCTATTTAATTAAAGTTTTGATAAAGTATCGCAGTCTACTAATCCTAAAGCAGAGCACTCGTTTAACAGGAAAGGGAATAATATTGAGAAGAGATGTTGGAGTAGAGTCTTGTTCTTGCTTAATTAACTGTTTAATGGATTTTAGAATTGAAACTCTTATATAGATGGTAACTAATAGGCTGTCAACATTTAATGAACGCAGTGAAGTATGTAAGGTACATGAAAAATAATTTTTAAGCAAGTCCTCATAGAGTGAGTTAACTGCCTACTGAAACAATGCACTTCTAATCAATGATCTCCAGCAGAAAAAACAGATGGAAAATGAAGTTTTATATTGAACTTGTTGAATGATTTGGGATGACCACCATTAATGGGTTGGCCTGGGATGAAGGGTAGGGAAAAGAGTGTGCAGAAGAGGCTGATGATGGAAGATATCATACCCTATAGAGATGTTCCTCTCATGATACCGTGAGTGAGTCATTTTAGACTTGATTTTCCCTTTTGGAGACTTTACAGTGCGTGTATCTCATAAAGGTATGATCTGTATTCAAATTTTTCTCCATCTCTGAGAAAAACAGCCTACCCTCCTTTATACCTGTTAGCTTCTATGTATTTCTTGTGCTTTCTGGGAGAGAGCTAGAGGACTTTGAAAACAGATATAATCAGGAATAACTGGAGTTTCAGAAACGCTTTTACTTCCACTCTAAGTTTATCAGGACAAATTAGTGATTCATTTTTGCAAGAATAGACTATTTCATGGAGATGAAACCATTGCAGTGTCATATAAAGGCCAAAGCAAATCTTCTTAGAGAGTGAATTAAGCTGATGGGTGGGCTATGTCCTGCTGGCTCCATTGCTTTATAAACATCTGAGATCTCTGCTGAAGCTCTGTTTCTAGGCTCCCTCCCGAGGCCTTGGCTCAGTAAGTCCTACGAGAATGTTAATGGACCTAAGTTTTGCCTTCAGGGCATGAGCAGGATGTGTGCAGAAGTCAGTAAATAAAAATCATTGTTTATTCTGGGGAGTGGGATAATTAAGTTACTAAGAGGCATTTTTCTCATCACTATAAATGTGATATAGATCACATGGAAAAGGGGGTAAAAACATTTCATTAATATGTGAAAGACACTGATTTATAGAATTAGTCCATTAATATTGCACTTACTGTTTTCATGTTTGATATTTTTATTATATTTGAAATTCACTCCACTTCTTTTGAAAAGATATAAATGTTAGCCCTATTACTTTAGTTTTCTAAATGCTTAGGCTGAAACAAAGTAAGATAAAATATGCTCTGACCTTTCTGAGATTTGCATTTCCAGTGCTCTTAAAAATGAGTGCAATTTGTCATTATTTTAATTGTATTAATTTTTTATCCACAGCAAACGAATGTTTCAGAAACGCTGGGTCAAGTTTGATGGAGACAGCATTTCCTATTACAATAATGAAAAGGTAAGTTATGTGGTGATTGAAACAAAGTGTATCTCTGAAACAGGATAGGGACCATGAAAGAATTCATAAAAATTACAAATAAATATTGTATTTATTTATTGGATGTATTTCCAGTTGCAAAACATTAAGATGCGACATTATTTCAGGGTGTCCTTCAGATCTTAATTTATTGTTAATCCTCCTTTCCTGCTTCTGATCTTGACCTTTTCAGTTAGATATGATCAGAACTTCATATTGTATTGAAGGGGAAAGGCTGCTAAATTCTATGAAACAGAACAGAATCGTGCAAACTACAAAATCAACTGTCATGTCTACTGGTAGCACCGAACTTTCATGGGAACTCAGGACTTTGGATTTTTTGTTTCTTTGTTCTTTCAAACAAAAGAAAACAAAGTTTAAGTTTGGCACGAAACACTTTAAAACTGAAAAGTAGTACAACCTTATTTTTTTTTTCTGCATATATTCCAGAAGGAAAACACAAAACATCAGGTTAGCTTGTATTTGAGTCTGTTGAAAATCAGCATAGTGCTGTGATATCAGTGATTCGTCTTTGCTTCTGTAGCTATGATTGATTCTTGCCAAAAGTTTCATCATGACCCTAGTTCACTTTGCAGGATCAAAAGACCTACCTCCCTGCCTCTCTTTCCAAGTTTAGAATACTAGTTTGATTAAAGTAGTTCTTTTTGACATGTGATACTAAAATGCATTTGTAGATTGTTCCTTTAAAGAGAAACTGTGTTTCCTGTAAAAAAGAAGATTCACAAAAGACTTATTTCATTGTTTTGTATTTTTCTTTTCTGTCTATCCAGTACACTTGAGCTCACCACAAAACTTTATTGCTGCTATGTGATCAGTTTACTTAATTTCTCTTCTTAGAAGAAATAAAAATCCCATTAATCTTAAAAGCGGTAGACACACATAATGTGCTTGTTTGGTGGAGATGACAATATATGCATGTGTATTATTTGAAACACTGTAAGGCTTCTTGGTGAACATGCATATTAAATTTGGAACAAAATACAATTTCCAGTAAGAGTTGTTGAGTATTATGTTGGGTTGGTGTAAACAGGAAGAATTCTGTCAACATTTTTAAGACTATTTAGTTAGATTTAGAAGTTAGAAAAAGTCAAGTGGATCCCGAAGGACCAAGGAAATTAGATTCAAAAATAATTTCCACCATGCCAACTGATCAGCAACTTGAGACTATTCATGCTTTCTTAACAAGCATCACTTAGAGTAAAAGACACGACTGGATACGTGAAAAGAACAATAGAATAACATTGGGACTGGAGAGATAGTGACCTGTTACCTTCTTAATGTGTTTATCCCAGAACTTTATAGAAGAAAAGCAGCATTAGTCATTAAGAAAGACTTGGAGAATGAAGAATTGTTATTTGTGTAACACGGTCTGTAGCGTAATTAAGGAAATAAGTGCTATTACATCAAACCTTATAGCTCTACTGGGGCCTTTTTTTGTTGTGGTTGTTTCTGTTGATTGTACTAAACAGCTTGAGCTTACTAACTCGGTTTAGGATATTTTTACTTTTTAATTTATTTTTTTATTTTATTTTATTTTTTTCCATTCATGTCATAAAAGATCCCAGGAATCTTGAATGCTCTCTTGTGTTTAGGGGAGTATTTAACATGCTATAGGACTCATAGGAAGCTACCTTCCCTAGCTCCTCTACATAAAGTTCATTGGAGGGACTGGATATCAGAAGCTTGGAAAAGGCTTGATTTGAAGCTTTGACTCTGTTCTCCTGTGAACTGAGTAGAAAACCTCACTCCTGGAATATAGAGAAACACTGGTTGATCTGTTGTGTCCAATTTGGCCATGCCCAAGTGTTTGACTTCTTAACTTGATGGGTCACTTTTTCTCAGATATATGAAGATTTTAGCAAGGCCTGAAACAAACTGACAGCTGAGGACTCAGTGGAACTCTTGCAGTAGTTTGTAGATAGGATGATAATCATAGAATCACAGAATGCTTAGAGTTGGAAGGGACCTCTAGGGGTGATCTAGTCTAACCCTCCTGCACAGCATGTGGCACAGGGCTGCATCCAAGTGGGTCTTGAAGATCTCCAGAGAAGGAGACTCTGCAACCTCCTTTGACAGCCTGTTCCAGGGCTCTGTCACCCTCACTGTCAAGAAATTTTTCCTTAAGTTCCTGTGGAACTTTTGATGCTTCAGTTTGTGGCCGTTTCCTCTAGTTCTGTTGGTGGCCACCAGTGAAAAGAGGCCAGCCCCATCCTCCTCACTGCCTTCCTTGAGGTATTTGCATACACTGATGAGGTCCCCTCTCAGCCTTCTCTTCTCCAGGCTGAACAGGCCCAGCTCCCTCAGCCTCTCCTCGCAGGGCAGATGTTCCAGGCCTCTGATCATCCTTGTGGCCCTGCGCTGCACTCTCTCCAGCAGCTCCACATCCCTCTTGTACTGGGGGGCCCAGAACTGGACACAGTACTCCAGATGTGGCCTCACCAGGGCTGAGTAGAGGGGCAGGATCACCTCACTCGACCTGCAGGAGATGTTCCTCTTAATGCACCCCAGGATGCCATTGGCCTTCTTGGCCACGAGGGCACACTGCTGCCTCATGGTCAACTTGTCGTCCACCATGACGCCCAGGTTCTCTCTGCAGAGTTGCTCTCCAGAAAGTCGGTCCCCAGCCTGTACTGGTGTCTGGGGTTATTTCTGTCCAGGTGCAGGACCGTGCACTTGGCCTTGTTGAATTTCATAAGGTTTCTCACCACCCAGTTATCCAGTCTGTCCAGGTCCCTCTGGTTGGCAGTGCAGCCTTCTGGGGTATCAACTACTCCTCTCAGTTTGGTGTCATCAGCAAACTTGCTGAGGGAGCACTCTGTGCCTTCATCCAGGTCATTGATGAATAAATTGAACAGACCTGGACCAAGGACTGACCTCTGGGGGACACTGCTAACCACAGGCCTCCAACTAGACCACCACTGATTACCACCATCTGAACTCTGCCATCCAGCCAATTCCTAATCCACCTCACTGTCCACTTATCTATCCCACACTTCTGGAGCTTGTCCAGGAGGATGTTGTGAGGGATGGTGTCAAAAGCCTTGGTGAAGTCAAGGTAGATGACATCCACCACTCTCCCCTCATCTATCCAGCCGGTCATCCCATCATAGAAGGTTATCAGATTAGTCAAGCATGATTTCCCCTTGGTGAATCCATGCTGACTAGTCTTGAGCACCTTCTTGTCCTCCATGTGCCTAGAGACAACGGCCAGTATGAGCCATTCCATCACTTTTCCAGGGATGGAGGTGAGGCTGACCAGCCTGTAGTTTCCCAGCTCCTCCTTCTTGCCTTTTTTGAAGACTGGTGTGACATTGGCTTTCTTCCAGTCCTCCGGCACCTCTCCCATTCTCCATGACCTCTCGAAGATGATGGAGAGCGGCTGAGCAATGACCCCTGCCAGTTCCCTCAGCACTCTGGGGTACATCCCATCAGGGCCCATGGATTTGTGGGTATCGAGTTTCCTTAGGTGCTCTCTGACCCAATCTTCCTCTACCCAGGGCAAGTCTTCCTCTCTCACTACTGTCTACATGTAGTTCTCTGTGCAAAGTTGGACTGTGCTGGACTGAGCAGTGGTGTCATTGTGGGGCATGGGGTTTTTGGTCCAGTGATCTCTGCTGGATTCCTTCTCCCATAGCCTGGTAGGTGGCTACCAGCACATTGCATTTGCTTGTGTGGTGCTGCCTTGGTTCTTTAAGTAACTATCAGCAAATGCTTCAGGCCTTGCATGCAGCTCAGGAGTCAGCACTGCTTGTTCTAATAAAAGCTGGCACAATCATACAGTTCAGTGCTCAGGCAACATGTCGGTCCTCTGACTGGTTTTAAATGACTAGTAGGGAAGCTGTGTTATTTATTTATTAAGGTTCTAGATTTAATTAAACAGACTCCTCTATCCTAATACATCATTGTCAGTCTCAATTAAAATAGTTCTCAGAAGAAAGCGGTTCCTTACAGAGATATTTTCCTGATTATTTCCAGGAGTATTGAGGTAGACTGAATGATTTTAAAAAGAGTGTTTATTTTATCTAGAGAGCAACTGTTGTCCAGAAAAGTACATCCTGCAAAAGAATTAAATTTTTAAGAAGGGGCTATGTGCTTGATTAGCTATGTGGCTAATCAAGCCTGAAATGTGTGGAGGAGCAGGAGAGGAGCATTCATGAGAACATGTACTGTGACCTACCCTAGTGCTTTTCTGAATGATATAAACCTGAGTTTTCTAAACCTTTCTCTAACCTTGATCTTGTTGAGAGTCTCCTTTTAGTCAATACAGATCTTCTCTTTCCTTTGTATCTGCATATATGAAGAAAAATATTCATTTCCTACAAGCAGCATCAGACCTAGGAACTGTTATTGTTTGAATCACTGATGCTGCTGATTTCATATGTTCGCAAGATGATGTGGTCAGAGCAACATCCTGTGTGGTTTTGTCTTTAACAGAATGTGGTTAACAGAAGCAAGAGTAAGCTCAAGAAAGCAAGATACATTTTGAGAATACTTTTCAGCTACCAGTTATGCCTAGCTTTTATTTGGGAGTTCTTCCTGCTTTCAGGAGAGCAACTCTGGTGCTATACAGCACACTTTACAGTAAGGCAAAGCTCCTGCTTTTATTGATTGGGTTCATTTAAAAGCACCTCAGGAACCCTGAGAGATATATTAGTGATTTATGGGGAAAATAAATCTTATATTAAGATATGTTATGTTGCATTTGAGCTTAACTATGAATGAAACTTTCTGGGGAAGCAGAATAATCACTGCCATTCTTGGAATAGGTCATAGTTCATCTGTTGCAGAAGGAAACCCAAAACAGTGCCAAACCATGTTTTTACAGGCCTTTTAGAACAGCTGTGAAACATATCTGGCTAGGAAGGGCTTGACTGGATTGTATTGGAAAGTAAACATTTCTCTTACAGCAGCTGATCTTAACATGCTTGATTCCTTTTTTCTTTCTTTTTTTTTCTTGTTTTGTTATTGTTTTAAAATAATTCACCTTATTTCTTATCTGGAGTATTTGAGAAAAATTCGGTCTTGATCAACAAGAGATCTTAAAATAGTAGGCCTTATTTCCTGCGTATGAAAGAGAAGCATATTAGAGATTAAAGCATATTAAAGAGAGCTAAGAAATATGATTGAGAAATTCTCATGGTTTAAACTGTATTTGAAAATATATATGCCTTTAAGAAAATATTTACAAAGATTTAGATGTTTAAACAACAAAAGCAAAGATATGCTCAGCTTAAAAAGAAAGCCACTTTTTAAGTAGGTAAAATAATATAGCTATTACTTACAGCTTATACACTTAGTCTGAGGTATTCTCATACAGTACCAAATACTGCCAGTAGATGCCTGCAAACACCATAATATAGTTGTTTTTGAACACCTTTAGAAATAACATCTATGTAAGTAGAAATAACATCTACTTTTCTACTGTGAAGGATTAGTAGTTAACACGAGATCTCACTTTTTTAGCAAATACAAAACTGCTGTGTTAAAATCTTTTTGAACAAGTACAGCCATAATGAGAATAGGTACATAGTATTAAGACCATTCTGGCTGACAGGGAGTAGTGTGTGGTGCAGTTACAGCAACATGTGAATTTTGGCTATCTTTTTAATATTTTTGATAAATTACAGTCATCCAAACAACATTCATCAACACATACTTGTACCTAAACATAGAATATCGTAAAAATGTGAATTTGTGAAGGAAATATATTGAACTCTCTAAACAGAAAATATATTCTGTGCGTCCTTCATGCTTAACCTTCACAGTGGTACCTATAGTCTTATTATAATAATTTATACTTTCGGAAGGAAGTTATCGCAATGCAAAGCCCTTATGGGGAGCTGACTCTTGGGCTATTCCTGCATGTGGTTAATAAATCTAAGCAGTGAGATATAAATCTAAGTCTTGAGGTAATTGTTTTCCTAACTTGTTTTAATTTTAAGTTCAGTAGTCCTGATTGCATAGTTGAAATATAAAAAATTTGGAAATTTGGCCAAATGGTGATTACAGGGGATTGTTTTCCTTCCACTTCATACAGCAGAAAAGAACCAAGCCAAGCTAGAAGTTTCCCTTTAATATTGACAGAGTAACAGATTTTTGCAGAGAACTGCATGAACTTTTCAGTTCATGATTAGAGATAAAATCAGTGCATTTATTTACTCTTTCTCTTATTGACTAGCCACTGAGGGAGAAGGGAAGGGAAAAAGTTTGGAAAGTTGATACCTGAGAAAGGAACCTTTTTTTTCTTATATCATTCTTTTCAAAGAGCATTTTATTTTTAATAAAGATTTTGTGAGATAATTTTAATATGCAATTGTAACTTTAAGTGAGAGTGTGATACTTTGAAATACTAGTGTCTCAAGACAATTCATGAAATTGAGTCATATATACACACACCATGTGCATTATATCTCAGTGTGGGATTTTACTCTATTTTAGAAGTCAACAGGTATGTATAGAAGCGTAACAGTGAAGTTGGTGACATGTAGGTAGTAAAATAGTTTATTATTTGGTACAAATTCTATTAATAATGTTGTGAACTTTTAAGAGCACTGCCTGAATACATAAACCTCCTAAACATCACAGCAGTAATGTGACATTTAGATCAGATATCTAAATTAGAGAGATATTTAATATTCCCTGAGACTTATTAACTATTTTTATGGTGTTTCTATTGCAGGAAGTGTTTTCTAAGGGAATAATCCTTCTTTCTGCAATATCAACAGTAGGAGTTCATGGCGAGAATAAATTTGAAGTTGTCACATCCCACAGGACTTTTGTCTTCCGAGTGGATAAAGAAGGTAAGCAGAGCATGTGATTCTAGTGATGACTGATAGAAAGTCATGGTAGTCATTACTGGTAAATATATTTGTGAAACATAACGTGTAAAGTCACACTATCAGAAGTATGTTTGGAATCCACCTGTTTTACGCTCATGAAATGAGATTTGAATTAAAATTTCTTTTTAGATGATCTAATGAGATGCCATCTTGAGATGGCTACTCAAGTTTTAGGACTGTGGAGAAGTTCTGTGTGTGTATAGATGTAAAAATATACACACACACATATATTTTTAATATTTATTTTGAGGAAAGAATGGAATTATCCTGTATCTCTAGAACTTGAAGGTCTCTCCCAGATTCTGTGAAGTAGTTGGATTAATAAATCTCAATTAATGCTACTTCTTAGGCTTTACTACTGAAATCTCCTTAAAGCAGGTCAAGGAAATTTCTCATTTCGCTTCCATGCCTGAAACCTTTATATTGTGATTACAATAACAATAATAATAAAAATGCTTCTGTGGACTCAGATTGAATAGAGTTTGATATATTACAGTCTTAAAGTTAATACTAAAATTTTCCACAGAAAACCATTTGTAAGATCTGTGCTCATGCAAAAGCACCTTTTCTGTGAAATGTAATACATGTAGGTTGAACAACTGTGTTATGCAGATTTTGTAACTTACCTCTCATACCGTCATTCCTATTTAAAATATTCTTGATGTATTGTAGTGAATTTAAAAATCATTAGATGAATAGATAGATAAGCATAAGTCAGTTCACACAATGTAACTGTGTAAGCCTGTTTCCTTAGGAACCTGGTCCAAAGTGGATTGGCAAGACCACCAGAAAATCTCTATTACACTGGTATTTGAAGGATCTAATTTATGATGTTTAGCATAATTGTATCCTTTAAACTTTGATAGGCTTAGCTTGTAGAAAATCTGCTTTGAAGCATGGAATTTGTTGGGGAATGACTTAAAAAAATACCAATTAAGCATGCTATTTTCCAGCTCTTACCTCCTCCTCTGTCCTTCCCAAACATACTGTTTTTATTTCCCAAGCATTCCTTAGCACTCTCTAGAAGCACTTAGAGTCTGTGTGTTCTCAGCCATCTGCTCCGAGTCATTGCTTGATATAAAATTGACAAAGAGCATTAATGAAGTTGATGGCTTGGATGTGATACTGTGATCAAAGAAAACTTGGATATTTCTGAGTGTTTTTTTATAGTCTTAATTGTGTATTTTCAACAATGTATTGATAGAGAATACAAATGTATACAGGAAGTTTTTGTATATTCTATTTTAATACTTTAAAGAGCATTAAGAGCTATAATATGTGGAATCAATATTAATGTATGATTTAACTTATTTCTGGAAATAATAAAATACAATATGTATTTACAGCAGTACATCTCAGCACTGTTATAGCTTAAGGTCTCTCAGCACTGTTATAGCTTAAGGTCTCTCCGCATTTCCATCATCAACTCTCATTTTTAAGGGTTATAACTTGGTTGTAAACATTCACTCTAGGCTGTAACAGGAATGCAACATCAGTGAACAAATCCTTATCAGGTTTGGCTCAGATCTTTTCAGGCATGTCTATTTTATTATTTTTTGACTTTGCTTTCTTTTAAAATAGATTTTTTTTTTTTTGTAACATATTGGAATGTAGCAGCAATACTTGAATGTTGCCAGGGCATAATTTGCTTTATGGACTGTTGCCTTTGAATATTATAAAAACATTAACAACTTATACTTGCTAATAAAATATTTAGTACTGTGTATTCAGAACAGCCACTTGTTATACATGAAATTTTATTTTTATTTGGTACGTAACCCTCTTTGGACAGAGTGGCATTTCACTTAGGGTTAGAAATATGTGTTGGACAAACAGTTTGGTCCTTACTGTATCCAGAGCTGAATGATGTATTCACAGTAAACTATGTAAACAACCCTGCTTGCTTTCTGGTACATGCACAAACTTGTTAGTTGATTCTAGTCCTTCTGTGAGTTTGTGTTTGAAAATTGCACCGGGCTTATTCCAAGGGTATTTAACTTCTATTCAAAGATTTTGAAATGGAGACTTGTATAAAAATTTTACACTGTGGACCTTATTTATTAGCTTTCCTTTCTTTCTGCCAGAGTATTAAAATACAGAATCCTATCGCTGTGTTCATTCATTTGTGTCTCTTGGTACCAGTATGAGTCTTCAATCTATAGACTCTAGTGTTCATTTTGTTCACATTCATTGTTCTGATTTGTTTTTTTTTTCAGTGATATATCAAGAAACACTATTTTTTGATCCATATAAATATCCTAATGTTAAAAAAAAACTCTACATGTAATGCTTTGGGGAGCTTAAGAGCATCTCAGGGCAAAAAAATATTCTATTAATTGATAATACAGATTTAGATACATAATTTGTCCGAACAGTCAGATTTTATTTGATTGTAGTGAAACAATATTAAAAATACTTTAGGTTAATGTGATACCATCAACTATTCTTAAAAAATCCAGTATCTTTTTAAAACTATTTTCAAAGAATTTTAAGAATTCATTTTAAAACAAAACTTATACTCTCAACAGGAATGAATGCTCAGGTCATATATCATCCCTGTGCTGCTAGGCTGTCAGGCTGCTGTGTTTCTCTTCAAATTTCCTCATCCTTAAGCTATTTATTTGTTCCTCCTTAATACATTAAGAAGTAAAAGCACTATTATTTTGGTCCTACTCTGAAATGCTGGGAACTGATTTTGTGAACTTCATATATATTGTGAGCAGAACTTTTTTCCTTTGGTGAGCCACCTTGTATATGTAGTCAAAATTTCACAACCTTCAGAGAGAAGAACTGGAATTTTCACAGTATTCGTATCACAAGGGACAGATCACATTTATTCAAACTACTCAACAATAAAATATATTGTTATTAATCTGATGAATGTGTAAACATAGTGGACTGAGGGCAATTTTATTACTATACCTTAGCCACTATGCCTTAATGGAGTACATTATAAACTGCCAAATGTTTTTGCATAAAACATGGCCAAACATAGAATGGGGAATGACTTGTTTCTTTATTGACAGATAGGCTCCACAATTTTTGCTCTCGTAACTTCTGTAGTTCTTTTTCCATTGATCTACCAGTCTGGGGGCATTCCACCCCTAGAGCCTCAGTCTTGACACTTTCTGAAATTAAGCATCCAAAAACTAGTACTCACAATTTTTTGAGTATGGACCATCAATTTCTATAACTTTCAGTTTACTTTTTGGATGTCAGAAGTTAAGGGAATGGATATTTTTTCTAATCTCTCCAATAACGAGAGTTGTGCTTTTTTATGCTTATTTTTTCCCACTTTTTTTTTCCCCTCCCCTTTCCTTCCTTCCTCTCCTTTCCCACCTCCTATTCAAGGTGGATGTTCACCTGGATCCTCTGATCTGGTACAGTTATTCCATATGACAGCATAACAGAATAGGAAACTCAGTATGGTAATGAAGAATGGAGCTGCTGCTTAACATATAACCTGTCTTTGTCTAACTTTTTTGTTGTTAGAAGAAAGGAATGACTGGGTTAATACGATGCTCAGTGCCTTGAAATCGCAGTCTGATAATAACTCTCAGCCTCGAACTTCTGTTGCCCCTGAGAAATGTGGATATCTTGAACTGAAAGGATACAAAACCAAAATCTTTATTCTGCTTCAGGGGAATACAGTGTGGATCTGCAAAAATGAGCAGGTAATTTTTTCATATTCTTTTTGTGTGAATGAATGCTTAGAAAGATGATTTAACCACCGAGTTAGAAATTGATGGCTCTTAGTGAATAGATACATTTCAATATAAATGTGTTTCTGTTTTTTTATGTGGTGCTTTTATTGCTACTATTCTCAGAAGGCTTCAAAAAGCAGGAGAAGTATCATTATGTCTATTGTACAATGGTAAAACTGAATATATAGTGAGGTGAAGTGAAATGCCGTGAGAGTCACAACAGGTTAGTGGCAGGGCTGCGATTAATTCACTTTTTAAGTGTGTGTCATAAGCACTCTGCTAATTCAGAAAGCTTATTTTGTGCACTGGTTTCACTGTCCTCCTGTGCCAGTACAGTGCATAAATCAAATACATTGTGAAATTTAAGTGATACTTCAGTTAAATGTTCAAAACTGTTCTTTCTGCTTTTAAGATTCTAGGTTGACTAGTCTCTATTGTGCACAATAACACCTTAAACAAACCCAATATTAAAAAAATGAAGTAGGTCCATCAGTTCAACTCTCAAAATCTAGAGTTTTTTATATTGTTTTGGGAATGATTATAGTATGATATAATTTAGTTAACTGTGAAGCTCTTTACTGCAGGATTCTTTGTATATGGAGGATATATGTGGATAATTGAGTTTCAGTGGATAACTGGGCAAATCAGTGGGGAAAAAAAATCTGTTGCAGGGCATTGAGTGAAAGGTATTATTTCTGTATAAGGAAATCCTTGACCCATAGGTCAAGAATTGCTAGAGCCTGCGAGAGTATTTTGAGGAGCTATTGATATGAGCTTACCTTGTTCTCATTCCCTTGTTTAGGGAAAGACAACAGTGTGAATACTGTTTGACAGATCTTTCCTGTAAACCTATTTCACACGTCCTTCTGGTGGAAGGGGAAGAGCTGTTCTGAAGTTGCACAGGATTTCCTTTCTAGACATACCAGAGGCCAGGCAAAAGCAACTTCTGTATGTTCTTTGCCCTTGCCCACTTTTGCTAAACCAGCAATTACAATGTGAGGCAAACTTGTGTACAGGCAATCTCATGTTTCAGATGTGAAGACTGTGACAGTAATATTTGTTATCTCAATTTGAGATTGACCTCTTCTTTGTGAAACTATTCTGATGGATTTGGGGGCCAATCTAATGTTCAGCATTAGATCTTATTTTTATTTTCCATGCATGACAGGAAGTTTGAGACTCAAAAGAGTTTTTCTTTCTACTTGTCCTCCCAAGGAAGGCAAGACATTACGTGCGTTGTTTCAGGTCAGTCAACAAATAACGGATCCAAAACTGTCATGCAGTTGAGACATGATATCTTGTCTATTTTGAATTGGCTGCATTTTATTGAGCTTAAGCCTACAATGTGTTTGACTTGTTGAACACCCCGTGGAGGAGTTGGTCTTCATAGCTAAGCACAGTACATTGCAGCTATAGTGATATCCCTGATCTTGATTATGGTAATGAACAGGTGATTTGCCATTTAAATTATGCTTATTTAAGGAAATTCTAGCACTGGAGTTTGTTTGTTTTAATAAAAAAGCAGTAGATTGCAGTTTACTGTGATTCTCTTACATTATCCAAGTAGAAAGGATGAAGATCGCTTTACATTAGATTTTCATGACACAATACTCTAATGCTAAATGTTACTATGCTGCCATTGTTTTCAGATGTTACATTGATGAGAATCTGCAAAATTTGATAATTTATTTTCATATATATGAGTCTACTGTTTGTGGATATTTATTGTAAAGACCTGCTTTTGACTTCAGAATCAATGTTATATTTTTCTTATGCCCTGGATACTTTTGAAGGCTCCCTTATGGATGTACTGGTCTTGTTGATTAGGGGACAAATATGCTACTTAAATGAAGAGTAAGGGCTCAGCTGAGCAATTTTTCTTCTGCAGAACTGCAGGACATTTGAGACTGACCACATCTCTTGAATCTTAGTGGGAGGCATCCAGCTTCTGCTTTCTATCTTTTCTGTTCTGCTTGTGTAGAGAGAGAGAGAGCATCTTGCTTCATGTAGTCTCTTGGCCTTTTTGTGCTGATATGGGAGATTCCCAGTTCTACCCTCTTTTCTGAGTCATTTTTTTTGGATTGTGTTGCCCTTGAGGACTGTGTATGTTGATTAAAAAAAAAAAAGAAAAAAACTACTCCAGAGTCATTTATTATTAAAGGATCCTTGGCAGCTCTGTTGCATCTTTTCAAGGCAAATTATGAGTGATATGAAGTAATCTAAGACTCACTGGACATCTTCCCCTCCCTAGCCCAAATCCATTTTCTTCCAGTTGCATATGCTTATTGACTGGAGGTGTGTGTGTGTGTTGGATCTATTGCCTGTGTGGCTGTATAGTTAGTTGTATTAGCTCTGCCCTTTCAACATCATTGATTTTAGATTAGTTTTAGTTGATCATGAAGGCACACTCTTTATATAGTCTTTATGTTTATTCTCTTTTTCTGCATGGGCACTCTGCCGAGATCACTGCAGTACAGCAGGAGCCAGAACAAAACAGAGCCCTGGAATGGGCTGAAGTTCTGAGGTGTTGCCCACCTCTGGTTCTTGTGTTTGTGCAAAAATTACAGATAGTTCTGCAAAACCAGCTCCATCCTCAGGGTGAATTACCTAAACTGTAGAAATATAAATTAGCCCTAGAGATTTCCTGTTAGATTCTCCTTTTGAATGAATGTTTCTCTCTCTACATGATTTTTGCCTATTTGGAAACAATGAAGATTAGCTTCTGTATTTAATCCAGTGTACTTTTTTGCTTTTCTCGGTACCTTTCGCATTCTATTTTCACATTCAGAATCAAATCTCCATGATTTTTATTGCAGTATTTTAGGAAAAAAAATATGATGTTAAGTCAGTAGAGGGCTCTGGTGTTCTAAAAATCTCTATTTAAAGTTTGTGTTCTGCCCAGTAATTACCAGGCAAATATGTCCAGGGATGTCCTCGAATCCTGTTCATATTGGAATTCACATCCACACTAAAACTACTCCCAGAGAGAATTAGGGGGCTTTATTATAACTGCAGTGCTAAAAGACATCTATTTAGACTCCTTACAATGTTGAAATGAGATTGGATCAAGCTGATTTATTGATTTCTATTAAACTTGATAGAGAAGAGTCCACTGGTACTTTAAAAGATTTTTCTTCATCGTTAAAAGTGGAAAAGAACCTAAGCCAAATACCAAATCCTAACATAACCACCATGAAGTTTGTGAAGTTCAGACTGAGATCACAATATCATGTCTCAGACCCATTTCTAGTTCAAAAGTGATTGGTTTAGCTCAAGCTTCTGGCAGTGATATAGTGGTAGTATGAAGCCATCAATTTCTTTGACTCTATGTAGTGTGAATTTCTTAAACTTCCTCACTGGAGCAAAAGTGAAAAATAGATCATAGAAAATCAATTTGTTCAACCTGTAACTCACTGAAATTCCCATTTCTATTTCAAAACCATTCGTGCTTAAATAAAAACGTGTCATCTGGTCCTTCATGACAGCTTAAACCTTGCCTTGAAATGTCAGTCTGCTGTGATGATGCCAGTGATAACCTCTCTGAGATCATCAAAAGGGCTGTCTCAAAATCACGTCCGCTCTACCAGATTATACTCTCTTTGTGTAGGATGTATTCAGGATTCTCTGGTATCTCAAATTAGGGAGGCCCTAGGTCTCACTGTATTTGTATGAGTATTTGACTTCGATAAAGAAAATTCACAGAATCACAGAATACTTAAGGTTGGAAGACTAGAGATCATCTAGTCCAGCCCCTCTGCTCCAGCAGGGACACCCAGAGCACGTGGCACAGGGGGGTCATCCAGGCAGATTTTGAAGATTTCCAGAGAAGGAGACTCCACAGCCTCTCTGGGCAGCCCCTGCCAGGTCTCTGTCAGGAACCTCTTGGTCACTGTCTAGACTGATTCCAAATTAGGTACATTTTCCTGGGAGATTTGTGGAAACCCTGTCAATACACAGACTGAGAAATGGCATGTGCGGCAGTGTGTCAAGATTATTTGGAATTTTTTTCCCTCCGTGATTGATGCTAAGTCAAGGCTTGAATGGTGATAAGAGAATATATTTTCTGTTACATACAAAAAAATAACAAACAAAAACACCCCATATATATAAAATAAACCATCATGTTTCATTTTGGCTCAATGCTTTTACTGATTTCAAGAGTTTTTTATTTTGTTTAAGATTGAAATGATTTGCTTTGCCGCAGACGGAAATGCTTATGCGTGTTGACATAACCAGTAAGTTTGTGCCTAATAATTTTAATTCCTACTCTAAAACCAGTGGTGCATGTAAAGCAAAACTGGGTGAGATTATAGGAAATGGTGTTAAACAGACAAAAGATGGAAAAGGTAGATAATGGATGGAATATGTTGAAGAAGAATTCAGAGATGATGCTCGAGTTTCACAGGCTGAAGGAAAGAGGAAAGTGAACGTCACTAGAGTGAAATGAAAGAAGTATTTTTACGGTTTCTATTAATTTTAAGGTATCTCTATTATGCAGATTTAAAGAGGAATGTTTGAAATGAAGTACCAGAGATGATGATGTTGAGATTGAGGTAGATTTATAAGTCCGTTGGTCTTTGGTACTGTGGCTATGAAAATGAAGACCATCTGCATTAGGAAATGCCCTTTTTATGAACAGGGTACAATCCTGAATAATAGTCATGAACAGGACAGATAAGAAAGGGAAGCTCTCAAAAGAAAAAGTAAAGGGTAAAGTACAGTAGAAAGAGTGTCAGACAAACTGGAGTGAACAGTTAAATGAAGTCTTGAAGATAAGTAATAATGATTGCTTGTCATGCTAAAGAAGCGTGAGAAAGACTTTGCTTGCATTTTGATTCTTCGCTGTGTCATCATGATGACATCTGTGAATGTGGGATGAGCATGATGATGACAACAGCAATATGAAAGAAGAGAGGAGCTGAATCTAAGTTGTGCAGAGAGCAAAATAGTTGCTTAACTATTTTTCAGAGCTAGTGAGAAGCCTTGAGCAGTATTTCAAGTGCCAGCTGAGATTAGCGGATGCTAATTCAAGCTAGGAAGATATTGTGATGTTAATATATTACAAAAGCAACTGACAGAGCTTTGGAAAGAGAGATAGGAGAGGAGGCAGGGGATTAAAGTCAACAAAAGAAAACAGGAGAAGGAATCAAGACCTTTTAGATAGTCACTAGGAGATACTCGGAAGAGAGAAGTTGGGACAGTGTAAGATGTAATTATTGCAACTGAAAAAAAAATCAGAAGAAACAATTCCTCCCTCCTCTCCTTTACTCTTTCCTCAAACTGCCAGGAACGTGTCGTTTCGGAGATAACCTTCCAGTAACTGTGGAAGGTCTATAAGAGGAACAATAACTAGTGATAGGCAGCTGCTGGTAAGAACTATGAAAGAACATGTTAACAAGCCTGTGAATGAGTCTGGTTTAAGATTCCTTAAATATGTGGAGGAGGCAAGGTATCAAATGAACATTTGTCCTCATTTGATTCATTCAGTTTTTACTCTTTAAAATCATGCAAATTTATAGCAAATTAAAAAATAATAAAAAAAATCTAAGGAAATATGGTAGAAAGAAAGAGGATTGATATGAACAGAACATTAGTGACCTGAAGTAGAAGCAAATAATCAAACCTCTTTTAAATAAAGTAATGTTCATAAAGCTATAACTAGGATGATACATTAAGGTCTTATTCCTCTTTCTCCAGTGGTTTGTTAACATCAAATTTATTCCATGGCATTCAGAACCATTGCATAGATCAATTGCTGCTCACGACGTCAAAAACAACTAAATGGGAGTTAACTGGATTTCTGTAAGAAAGCATAAAAATTTCCTTTTTTGCTTGCAGCATAAGCATAATGAGCCATTACACTCATTAGGTGGAGGGGAAGAGGGTTTGCTGTTCTCTTTCAGATTAAAACCAAACAGATTTTACACTCCACCCCCGCCCCCCCCCACCCCCAAAAAAAAGAAAATCATGCTTTACAGCATGTTTAGAAACAAAGAAAATGTGACAGTGACTATCTATTTAAGGAAAAATCTACATTTTATGTTAGAAAATAACAGTTTCCATGTGTTGAAGATATTATTAAAAGAGCATGTACAGTATAAAGATCAAGCATAAACAGGAATTCTGTTAAAGAATATTTAAAGAGTCTAATAAAAAGTATTGTTCTGCAATGAGCAGTTGAGTTAGACTTTGGCTATATATATATTTTTTCTTCCTGTTTGTTTTTACACTATTAAGATGTTATTGAGGTATAAGCATATCTAAAGCAATCACAGAGTGTGGTAGAAAGCCTTACTTTTTTCCCTGGTGATCAAAAGCTTCCTGATTAGTTTGATTTGGTGTGAAAGGTAGAGTAGGAAGAAAGGAAATGAATAAGACATCAGCTTCTCAGTAATGTTCAGTCAGGCTTTCCAGTAAACTAATACGTATCCAGACAGATACCTTGATCATGTAAAACTTAGCAGTGAAGAAAGGTAGGATTTGTTTGGATACTGTGAAGAACAAGGATTTTACCAAGTGGCATCACACATGTATAAGCAATTGAAGAAGGTTTCAGACCAACTTAACATAAGATAAGGTTGTGTTGATGCAGTTTTGGGGAAATGTATTTTCCTGTTAGAGAAGGGGAACTATCTGAGAGCATTATCCATCATCTTACATGCTGTTACTTGCATTCAAGAGCTGCTACTTTGTTTTCAAATATCACGTTAAAATACTCTGTTGAATAAAAGCCCTAAATACAGGGAGCAAAGCACCTCTGTGTGTACTTTCATTTATAAAGGTAGAACATATCTGTATTCTTTTAACACATAAACAAATTATTTCTGAAACCAGTCAATTGAAGGATTTCATAATCCATAAATATATGCACTTATAGAATGCTTTCATCTTTTATACTATACAAGTGGGTTTAAGATGACAATAAAATTAATAAAAAGGTTTATATTTAAAAATAGTTGGGAGAACTCTGTTTTTCAACAGGTCAAAATAATTGAATACAATTAGCATGCTATTTGTACCTAGCTGATTTCTGTTTTTCTATATCAGTCAGTACTTAAAGGAGAGGTGATTAAGTCTTTATCAATAAATTTAGATTACTTTTTCTTCTTAAAATAAAAAAAGTTTTTAAAAGTAAAACCAAATTTTCTTCTACTTCTGTTGCTTTTATTCATAAGCCATAACTTAGGAGAGAAATAAATTTAACCATACTAGTGACAAAAATTATTTTTACTTTTTGCTATTCTTCTCTGTCTACAACCTTTATTTCAAACTATTTTATGTAGCTGATTAATCTGATTTCTGAAGGAGGCAAGAATGACATGTTGTGCTATTGCAAATATATATTTAGAATACGTCTATTTAGAATATATTTTGTTATCAACCTGCTATTTGTCAAGTGTGATAAAACTCAATTAGCCAAATGCAGTTTATGAATTTTCCCTAATCTTAAATTAGTTTTGTGGGAGTGCTCAGAGAAGTGGTGTCACACAGAGTTTTTTTGTATATTGCCTACAAGATGAAGCACTAAGTTGCATGGATAACATATTAGGAAAGATAAACTTAAAGCTTTCAGAGAAGTGAAAGAGGTGAAACTTTTTTGTGTGTGTGTCTGGTTTGAACTGGATAGCAATATACTTAGCTTTATAGGTATGATTAAATGAGTGTTGTCAGTCCCAATGTTCTCTTTGGTTGCAAAACTAAATAAAAAGTATTATTGCACATTAATGAAAAACTTAGGAGTTCATTAATACGCCTTGCAATTGACATCATAATGTCTAGAACCCCAAGCAGTTAAAAGCAGGCGATTGATCATAATGTATTTAGTTTGCAGTGGCTGAGTAAGCAGGCAAAGAACAAGGTTCATGAAGAGCATTGTTTAGACATTCATGGATTTCTCTTCCCTTGTTGATAATTTTCAAGACTGGATACTGCTTTTGCTCCAATCAGTGTTACAGTAAAAAGACCACTGGAATTTGTTCAAAATATTCAGAATTTGTATTTCCCCCTTCCCCCACCTCCTCCTGTTCTTGATGCCCTTTCCACCTTCCACCTTTTTTTGTTGCAAACCATTAACCCAGCAGTGGATAGATGTCCCAGAATTGTCATCGTCTGCATGGTGCATACTGAGAAGTTGAGCAGTGTCTTCCTCTACAGTTGAGGGGAGGCAGATTGGACTTGCTATGGGACTGGTAAAATAATTGAACAAGAACAAATGATGTCATTGTTCAGTGATCTGGAGAGATTAGGCCATTTGAATTTTCCTCTGCTGTAAAAGGCGGATAATTTAAAATAAACCTTTTAAAGGTAATCCTTAAAATACTTAGAACTTTAATCTCTTTGTAGCTTTAGTGTTATTCTCATCTGTTGGATGTTAAGTAAATTGTAGCTTTTTTTTTTTTTTTTTTTGGTCCTGGTTTCTTGGTATTGGAGAAGTTGTTTCAGAGAGTAGCAAAAAACATTATTTTCTTTACTAGCAAGTTCCCTTGCTAGTCCTTTGTCTCCTCCTCCTTTGTATGCAAATGTTGTTCTAAATAAATGTACCTTCCCTACAGCAAGAGGAAGAGAACTTAAGATTTACAACAACTTAAGAATATGGGGTATACCCCAGCGTGCTTCCTCAACAATGATTTCAGACTCTGGTTAATAAATTGGTAGGCCAAAAAAATCTGAACTTTATCAATTCAGACTGAATTAATGCTTCATGAAAAACTTCAGTGCTATTGTTATTAAATTAAATTCTCGCTTTTAAAACTTGCTTGCAATATAACGTCTTGTTAGAGATGATGCATTTTAAAACTTGCTAATCAAATATCAATATCTTATGGATGTTTCAGAGGTTATTGCTATATCAATGTATGAGTGAGACCACCCAGATATGCACCAAAGTTATTGATTTATGTCTGAGACATTAAAAGCAGAATTGGGAAAATAGATTTTTTTTTTTTCTTATTACATGTAGTGAATTCATAACAAATATCGAGGTTTGTTAGATTCACTGAGGGTTGAAGGTGTCCAAATAATTATACAAACAGGTGTCTGGAGGAACATGTGAACTGGGCTTGACAGTGTTGAGAAATTATATTCAGCTTAGTAATAGATGTGATGTACAGAAATGAATCAGGAAATAAGAGTTGGAAGTCTTGTTTGTTTCCTAAGTGAGGTCTAATGGCTTTGAAAATATTTAAAGGTTAACCTGATGAAAGCATTGACTGACACGTTTATTTTTGCTCACGAAGAGCAGCGCTTTAATTATTGATATTACCAGTACTTTTAGAGAGTCTAGCATCATCTGCTATTTAATAGAATATTTCAGCTCTTACCCTAATTCTCAGGAACAGAAAGAGATGGACATCTCAGACCTGTCCTGCTGCCTATGGCTGTGATTCCCTATCAGTAGGACGAGGGATAATAGGTACAAATTGAAACATAGGCAGTTCCATCTCCATGTGAGGAAGAACTTCTTTCCTGTGAGGGTGACAGAGCCCTGGCACAGGCTGCCCAGAGAGGTTGTGGAGTCTCCTTCTCTGGAGATCTTCTAAACCCCGCTGTGCCATGTGCTCTAGATGTCCCTGCTGGAGCAGAAGGTTTGGGCCAGATGATCTCTACAGTAGTCTCTCTCTGGACTAGAGGTCCTTTCCAACCACAAACCTGTGATTACAGCAAAACAGCTGTCTGTCTGTCTGTCTTCAGAGCGCCTGTTGTCCCGTGGCGCTCTGTCCCATGTCCCAAAACACTGCTACATGTTTTCAAGTTGTTCTGGTCCTGGATCTGAGCAGGGAAGAACCTGTCCCCGCTGTCTCCACTCCACTGTGTTTGTCCCACCAGTGCTGTTCTGAAGGCGCAGATTTGAGGTTTGAGGAAAGCCTTGAAGCCATGAGGCCACTTGAGTATAGCTAGTAGGGCTCTGTGCCCTATTCCTGTTGCATGGGCAGCTGGCACAGCACTTCAGAGTCTGCAGGATGTTTTGTGATGATGGGAGGTGTGAGGTTTTTCCCAGCTCAGGGCCCTAATTCCTTGCCACAGGGTCCTAAGGAAGGTCAAAGGCAGATAAAATGACAGCAGTCAGCAACAGCGGCTCGTTTCCCACAGCACTGGCGTAATTGCGGTCTGTTATTGCGATCGACTCTCCCTTCTCTCCCCTGAAGGAAGTGAGCAGCTGCCAATTTGCTGGGCTGCAAGAAAGGTGATGAGCCGAGAGATGAGGGGTCAGAGGGAAAGTTGGGAAACACTCATCCAGGCAAAATTCGTTAGACTTGAGTAGCCGTAAGAGAAGAAGAGGCGACAGTGCTGGCAGGCCATCACTGTACCCAGGTGGGAGATGGAACCTAGCTTTCAGCTTAATTTCTCTGACCTTGCACTCGCTTCACAGGCAGAAAGAGCTATGGGGCGGGAGCAACCGCTGCCCGGTGGTGCAGAGCCCACAGCGAGAGCAGAGGCTGCCCTTCCTACAGGGCTTGCAGGGAGGGCTTGCTTCACATGGAATAAAAACATGAGGTGTTTCTCTGTTTCTTATGTGCCATGTAATCCCTCCTGAGCATCTTGGGCTGACAGCTTCTCACTTTCCTTTTACATGTTAAAAATGCTGATATGTTGCTTAGTCTTTTCTCACTGTTACTGTTAAATGATAACATGCGGTAGGCACAATTACAAGTTGAATTTGAGGATGATCTTGGGTAGTAGTGCTAGCTGACAGCTGATGTGTACAATTAGCAGCTTAATCTTCGGGAAACTTGAGTTTCTCACTAATAAATGTGTGCACAAGTACATAAGACTCTGTTTTAGATGTTTGCGTTTTGCTATTTTGATCAGCGTTCCTCATCCTACCATCATAGCTACGTCTCTGTTAATAAATGCAGGGGGAACTGGCCTGGAATTGTACAGGGAGTAGAAAAACTAAAGGTTAATAGAGTGCAGTGGAGGTACAAAAACCGAAGATGTTATCTCATCTCAGTTCTGCCTAGGTCTGGTCTTCCAGTTGTGCAGGTCATTCATTAACAGACCTAAATTTCATTATCTTATGCTGGATGTAGACCCATTTTAAAATTAATCTTGAGGCCTGTGCAGATTTTGTTTCAGCTGCTTGTCCTTGTAAATGGAAAAAGTTAAAGACACATTTTCAGTATATGCAGGGCAGCTTAAGGAGAGCTGTTTGCTGGTGGTAAACGTAGCTACCTGGACTGACTATCCAGCTCTGTGAATATCAGTTTTGTCTGAATGTCAGCCTTGCCAGGGCTTCATTCTTGCCAAGCATCTTGTTTTGTACCTGAGATTTCTTTGACCTGCTTTCTTAAAGGCATGGTTGTGCTAGAAAAACACAGATGTAAAATACTGAATCATTGCAGATCACAACTACCTAATCTTCCTATTATAAAAGGATTTTAAAAATTTGTCTATTCTTAAAAAGCAATAACTCATTGTAGCCCCCCCCACCACCATTGTAGCACAGTTGGTACAAAACTCTGGGTTTCAAAATACCCTGAAAAGGGGCAATTTAATTATATTAAGTTATATTTAATTTAATTATATATATATTAATTATATATAGTTAAACTTGCAAAATGTGAAAGTTAAACTTCCGTTTACCCCATTATTCAGTGTTTTAATGCTAGTGTAACTAATGATCCCAAAACACAATGTGCCCTGGAGCAGAGTTAGTGTCACTTTTGGCAAAGTTCTGCCTTTTTAGGGTCTTCTAAAGTGTAGATGAGCAGTATTCATTTCTTCTCTGTGAGAGAAGAGAGGGAGAGACTGGAGATCTTAAAGGAAACGCGTAGCTGCTGGAATCAAAATGTGACAAGGAAGCCCCAGGGCTGTGAACTTTTCAGTATGTGGCATAGTGTGAATGGAAAACTAAAATTGACAGGAATAACCACAGATGCAAATGCAACTAGTCTGGTAATTATCAATACAGAGTTCAGAGCATTTTGGAAAAGAGTATAATTTCTGCCTTCCCTCCTTCCCTCCTTCCCTCCTTCCCTCCTTCCCTCCTTCCCTCCTTCCCTCCTTCCTTCTTTTCCTCTTTAACTCTTTCTTTTTTTATGTCTTTATGTAATTGTATGTTTATGTAATTGCTTGCTTTGTTTTCGTTCTGCTCTCGTT
>VWPW01017242.1:46951-255086 GCA_013389825.1 Crypturellus undulatus | reverse complement strand
CATTTTTAACCTTTTCATTTCTAATGTGTATATGTAAGAGTAAGTGTAAGAAATAGCTTGCCTTGTCTTCAGGCTGAGCTCGTTCTGTGTGTGTACAAACAGTTTGTAATCTGCTCTTAGATATTGTGTCTCACTAGCAGAAAATAATTTTACTGCAAGCTTGAATTTGTTCTTTTTTTATATAAGATGCTTTTTAGCTCCTAACTTTTTAGGTATGTAAGTCTGATGGTCATAAAGATTTAGACCGTTATCCTAATTAAGACACAGATGTTCAATTCATGAAGGGTGTATTATTTCTAGGGCCAAAGCTGAATGCAAATTTAATGCAGATGTTTCAGGGTTGGACCTCCATTCTGTTCTGGACTATTATAAGAATATTGGCATAGCTTCTCTGTAGCTGTAGGGGACTACTGTTTATGGAGCTGTGAATCCTTTTGGATAAAATATGTAGCTGTGGTGATTACCCTTCTCAACTTTAAAATATATAAAGATTTTTAAAGAATTTTTTTGTAAAAGCAAATGCAATAGCTTTTATGAACCCATAAGAAAATTGCTTACTTAAAATTGATTTACTATGAGTTCACTAACTCCATAAGCATTTAATATGCTAGCTTTTCCAGTATCTGGTACCAACCTTTTTGTAAATTATAGTAATTTGCAAAACTTTTTTTTACACAGTTATATTAATACTATTGTATTTTTTTGTAAACATATTACCTTCATGGGAGAAGATACTGGCAAATATAAGAATTAATAAATACCACACAGGAGCTGGTCTGCTAGTGGTTTTAAATTAAAATAATATATGAGTTCATTTGTCAGTTAATTTCATCTGTCAGTTGTATGTGTGCTTTTGCATGTGTGAATCTAAAGATATTGGAAGAATTTTTTTCTTTATGTATATATATATATTTATTTATATATGTACACACACACACACGTACACACACACACACACATGTACACACACACACACACACTAATGGCTGAACTAAATGCAAGCAGACTTTCTTGCCCAGGAAAAAAAGTTTCTTTATGATGTGGAAATGATAGTTAATCCTATTTGAATGGCTTTAAAAAGAGTTTAAACAACCTTTTCCCTCTTTTTCTTTCTTTTTCTTTGTAATTAATCGTCCTCTGTAAATATTTTGAATTTTGCCAATTAGTTCGAGATTAGATTGAGAGATAAGTAGAAAACTTTTAGATAACTCCATGAGGAAACATAACATGTTCTGCTAATATTATACATTTGTTGAAGGAGAAAATGATCATTATTTTTACTTGTACACTGTGACATCAGAGGAGTATACTTTTTAAAAAGGCAGGAGGTAGTAAGATGAAAATAATTGCTTTTACATATAAAAGATTAAGTATCTTGAAAGTTTTCTGTTTGCCATCAAAGAGTAAAAGCATTGCTGCGTATTCAATATTTTGTTTTTGCTTTGTAAATGCCATATTTGTTCATAGATAAATTTGAGGGAAAACAAGGACTCTATTGGTTGGAGATTTTCTTGTTTTACTTGGTGGAGGGAGAAGGAGTTATCCTATGTGGCTTCTATTTTGTCCAGTGGCAGCTGTACAAAGAGGTCTATAAAGAGAGTCATCAATTTTGCATGATCGCCATTTTGTATATCGCCTAAATGTTCCCAATCTGGCCTTCCTCTAGGAGTTTAAGCACTTTGTTAGCAGTTTGTCTAGACTATGAATACATAATAAGATCTTTGGTGAGTATGTAGACCCTCTGAATGAGAATTCAGAATGTCATAACTGTATAGAGTACTTTTAAAATATACACATCCTACTTGTCTCTGTAGAACAGGCTTCATAAATTTGCCAAGAGGGTTTCCAGTTGTGAACCACTTTGGAAGAAAGGTCCAGACGGCTACTTAAAATTTTAATAGTAATAGCTATGTTTATAAATGCCTCTATATCAACAAGAGGTGTTCTGAGTGCTGATTACAGTGGAAATGTTTAAAAATATATGCAAACTTGAAATGGTGGCTATAAGCAATCCTGTTTGGGCTTAAAAAAAGTTCCAAAGAAACATGGAAGGAATCGAACAGAGCAAGGACAGCTGAGGAATTTCCAGGTAATAATGGGAGGTTTCACTTATCCTTATGGGGCAAAAATGCACCGAGGGAACAGCAAAGAAAAAATCCTAAATGGATGAAATTTCCATGCCTTATGAATTGCGTATCATAAGGAACATGATAGTCTCTTTTCCTATGAGCAATGAAATTTTGCTGTTATAAATGACCATTGAAGTAAGACTAACAGTGAAAGCTGTGAATATAGGCTGTGCTTGCTCTTGACAGGCTTTTAATTTTGTTTATGTATTTATTTAGCTTCACACATCTGTGTCAGCTCACGACTTTTCTAGAAGCAACCAAATGTAAAGATTGCGGCACAGGAGCACTGCAGTTGCTCCAGCCTCTTTAGTGTGCACTGTTTTTTCATGGAAGGACAAAAAAAAAAAAAAAAAAAAGAAAAAAAGCCATTTAAGTCTCTCCTGCTTGGGATCTGTCAGGGTATTGGGGAAGACAGCTAGACATGCAATGTTGTCTGCTTGCTTTTGATGCTTGGTTCTTGTGTGGCTCAGACTGCAGTGCTTTCCTAGTGCTTTGAGTGACAAGGAAAAGAGAGCAAGTATGTGCAGAATCGATTATGGCCTGAATTGCACTTTCTGTACCTTTGCTGAACTCTGAATTGTAATACAGTTGAATTCAGTCCTTTCAGTATTTTTTAAAACAGCAATGCAAATGACTGTAGCACCTTTAAGTCATGAACTCTACCTTCTAGTAATAGCTTTCAATTGCTTTGAGTTAAAATGTACAGCTTTACTTAGAGTTCAATTACTTACACTACTGCAACTGAAACTCTCAGTTTCAGAAATGACAAAAAAAAGATTATTGGACCATGACTAAATGGCACACATACAAATCATTTGTAATCTTTGTGCCATAATATGAAGACCTTTTCATAAGGCCTGATTTTCTGATTTTTAATCGTGCTCATAATTCGAGAGATTTGCTAGTGATTATACAACAAAGCAAATTATAACCTCCCCCCCCCCGCCCCAACTGGCCACAGGGTGTGTTCTTCTGGTAAATGCCATTTTTAAAAAAAATAGGTCACTATGATTTCTGATGGTTCTAGTTCATCTATGACCCCCGTCAATGACAAGTATGTTTTCAGTGGTTTTGTTTGTTTGTTTTTTTCCTGCCTTGAAGAAAGAATCTTTCAACAACAGAGGACTGTTCTGTGAGGAAATGACTGGTGCTTGTTGTGTTTGACTGCTTGAGGACAAGGATTAACTTCTTTTTCATTTGTTCCTATTAGATAAGGGAACAAGTGCACAGTCCTGCACCTGGGGAGAAACAACCCTAGACATCAGTATAGGCTGGGGACCGACCTTCTGGAGAGCAGCTCTGCAGAGAAGGACCTGGGCGTCATGGTGGACGACAGGTTGACCATGAGGCAGCAGTGTGCCCTCGTGGCCAAGAAGGCCAGTGGCATCCTGGGGTGCATTAAGAGGAGCGTCTCCAGCAGGTCAAGGGAGGTGATCTTACCCCTCTACTCAGCCCTGGTGAGGCCACATCTGGAGTACTGTGTCCAGTTCTGGGCCCCACAGTACAAGAGGGATGTGGAGCTGCTGGAGAGAGTCCAGCGCAGGGCCACGAGGATGATCAGGGGCCTGGAACATCTGCCCTGCGAGGAGAGGCTGAGAGAGCTGGGCCTGTTCAGCCTGGAGAAGAGAAGGCTGAGAGGGGATCTAATCAGTGTCCATAAGTACCTGAAGGGAGGCAGTGAGGAGGATGGGGTCGGCCTCTTTTCAGTAGTGGCCACTGTCAGAACTAGAGGAAATGGCCACAAACTTAAGCACTAAAAGTTCCACAGGAACTTAAGGAAGAATTTTCTGACAGTGAGGGTGACAGAGCCCTGGAACAGGCTGCCCGAAGAGGTTGAGGAGTCTCCTTCTCTGGAGATCTTCAAGACCCGCTTGGATGTAGCCCTGTGCCACGTGCTCTAGGTGGCCCTGCGTGTGCAGGGGGGTTGGACTAGATGACCTCTAGAGGTCCCTTCCAACCTTAGGCATTCTATGATTCTATGATTCCTCCTTATGGCTAGGGGAGACAGGGTGAATGAATCATATATCCATATATTGTGTTACTTGTTTTCTCCCATTGAGGGGGAATGGGTAGAGAGGAGAGGAGTATTTTGTATCTGACTATACCTGTTTGCAGTAGTGTTGTCCTGGCTCTCAGAACAAGGAAACTAGAACATGAAACCCCAGAGCTTCAAGTCATATACTAGAAAAATGTGCAAGGATATGACTGTATGCTAAGGCTTTTGATTTACACTGTGTAGAAATTGGCTAGGGCCAAGATAAGAGCCAGCTTTCTAGGAAAGTATTTGGTTATATTAATTATGAGATTCTCCTTTTATTTTTATTTATTTATTTATTCTGTAGTTCGTAGAGCAAGGGGGTTTACATCTTCACATATCTTAGATCAGTCCGCTCAGCAAGCAAGGCTTGGTAGTACATGACCAGGTGATTTAAAACTGCATTCATACCATAAAATTCAGACACCCTAACATCGAGTTAGGGTTCCAAATTACTTCTCTAGTAAGTGATAAAGATTTGTAACATAAATAGTAAGTGATCGAAGGATGTAACTGCCTTTATGTATTAGAGGGAAACCTGTTTTTCAAGCAACTTGCTCAGTTGTCCGCACTTCCCTTTTCTTGACTTGCAGCATGGAGCCATCCCAAAGTACAGGCCCTAGATGCCTCTGCCTTCTCTTTCCCTTTATCGTTGCTCACTATTTTTTCGGTGTCCTTTCATTTTTCCCTATTCTTTTGTTTTTCATTCCCCACGGACATATAGATGTCAAGTCCTCGTCGTGAAAGTGTTTCGTAAATTGTAGCCTGAATCATACTGAAGTGATTCTGTTATTGGGTTTAGAATTTGGGAATTGCTTAACTAAGTAAAGGATCTAAAACTGATGATGTGACTACCCCCAGGTATCAAAAGAGATTAGGACAAAGCTACAAAATTAACGTGCATAGACAGCTTCAGTTACAGCATCTCCGTGCTCACTGGGGCTTGAGGGTTTTTGTGTGTGTGTAATTATATAGTATATGCTTCACTGACATTTTGAAAACTCATTAGTAAGACCAAGATTATGTATGTTTTTATTCTTGGTAGTTTTGATTCCAATCCGTGATATGTAACTATCACCTAAAATCTATGTTAAAGGATTTTAGGCTGAAATAAGGGACATAAGTCCTTAAAGATTGGGAAAGCCTGATGAACGATAACTGGGGAGGCAAAGGCAAAGTATAATTTAAAAGGAGAGGAAATCAATATAAACTTGTGGAGAAGAATTAATGTCATCAAAGCAATTTCTGCACTATTAGTCACTGTTTCTCAAACTCTTTGTTTTTATTAATATGGAGTCAAATTTCTTCATCTTTCTTTTTCAGAAGTCAAGCTTGCTAGCTAGAAAGACTCAAATATATAGCTATATACATAAGCTATATATAGCTATATATGTATGGCTTATACATATATATATGTATATATATAAGCTCTGCTGTATACATAAGCTATAATTGACTTTCTTGAACTGTTCTAGTTACTGATGTTTAGTATCTTCAATATCTAGGCTATTTGAAGGGAATCAAATAGCATAGGGTTAGTATAAAAGAAAAATTTGAAAAAAAATGAATCATGTAAAATTGTTTAGGTACTTACCTTCTTTTCTTTTCCACAGTAATTCTTAGTCTAATTTTCACCAACCTGGTGATGGCTTCCCAGAAAGAAACTTAATAAGTTATTCCAAATAGCAAAGGTGCAAAAATGCAAGGAAGTGGGTAAAATGATATTTTGGAACTTTGATCAGAAATATTATGATTAAAGGTCAAGAACTTTCTATCGATGGACATTAGGACAACCATAGAGTCTCAAATACTAACAGGCCCTCTTAAAATCAGAGGGAGTATGTGAAGATATACAGGTGTGCAGTCTGTGTGTAAACAGATATATATGAACACTGAAAACATGGCAACAATATTCCTTCCCCTATGCTCTTAGCCCCTAGAGTTAGCAAATATTTGCAATAAGTATGTGCACTGATATTTCTAATCTGAAAAATTTAGTTAGTTAACTTTAAAAATAAAAAATGGAAGATATTTCCAAGAATCTTTCGTGAGGGCAAAGGGTGAACTTATACTTGTTTTTTATGGTGCCTTACAGAAAGCCAATATTAACTACTTTTCCTTATTAATATTTTTAGTTCACAGTTAACTGTACTGTTTAGTGAATATTTTTGTTCTATTATTGTAAGAAGCTCTTGTTGTCAACTGATTTTTCACCTTCTTCAAATGCATCCAGATAATATCAATGTAGACATCTAAAATTAAAAAAAAAATCCTCAGCTTTCTCTGGGTAACTTTTAATCTTCTGAAACTTGTCTTCTATTGTCAGAAAGTCTAATGTACAGTTTAATCTATCTGCTACAATGAGCTTTCTGTCTGTAAGAGTAAAACAATTCTTATTCCAAAAAGATACTGCTTGCTCTTGCTGTCAGTACATTTTGTATAGTGCTTGAATGGCCCTATTGTCCTCTTGTGCACTCAAAATGAATGAATTTATCTTTCAAAGTGGAGCATTTCTTTCCCTCTCTACGAATTCCCACTCCTGCTTCTGAAGGAGAGAACCAGGCTGTGCTCTTGAATGTATATAACTCTGAACCTTGAAAATTAGCTTCCAGTGCCCTCGTCACTCACAAAGCCGAGTTTATGCCAAGTGCTGTACAGTTACCATGAAGAGTTTGTTTGGACCATTGCAGAAATAACCTTTCTGTCATCCACCTACAGAATCAATTAACTTACCACCACCTTCATTTCTGAAAAGTATATTCCTCACTCCTAATTTTTTAACATTCCTGACATTCTTCACACTGAAATTCAATATCGTAAGTTCTTACTTATTAAATTACAAGCATGAAGGTAGTTACTCTCTCTTCAGTGGGACTGGTCATACACTTTGGTTATCTTTATAGATTACTGAGGGTCGATGTGCCAGGTATTGATAAAGGCTTCAAATTTAATTTATTTCATTTATAATGCTAAATTTTGAATTCAGTACAAAAGGTTTAGCGTCTGTCTTCAAACAGCAGCTGGTATTATAACAGATAAAAGCTTGAAAAAATAGAAACTGAATGAGAATATAGAATAGACATGTTTAAAGATGGAATGTTATATGGAGTATATAGATAAGTATGCAATAAGTATGTGCACTGATGTATGTATGTAGCCGTCTGTGTATGTTTCCTGCAACATGAGCTGAAGTCATGAAATTAAATTCTTCATTGTCAGATTAAAATAAACATACATGTACAAAAGGAAGTACCTTTTTTGCACAACTGGTATTTAGGATATTCAGGAACATAGGATGCTGTGGAGGTCTTAAATGTGGAGATCTAAAACTTGTTTAAATTCCCTGGGAATTGGCTGTTGATAACTATTAAGTGCAATGTCTTGGCAGCAGCTACTTGTTTGGGGACTTTCTGAGCTGAAAATCCCCAGATTGCTGGAAACTTATTTGGGAAGATAAGAATGTACCTTTTCTTGGTTTATATTCTTTCTATGACAGTTGCCAATAACAATTGCTTAAGGAGAAACTACTGCATGCACTAGATGAACTTGTGATCAGGCTTAATGTGATAGTTCTTATGTTTACTCCTCTTTTCTTCATTACCCTTCTTTTATCCTCAGTAACCTCTGGACCTAAGAGTCCAGATTAAACTGCTATTAAGTTTTCTGACAGACCTTCAGCTGCCATTTAATACCAAAGAATCTGGTATACATTTATCCAGGTTCAAGCATGGTCTTACTATTGTCCTTTTAAAATCTGGCTTTCTTAGAGCAGATTATAGACAAATAATTGATACATGCCTCCAATTTACCACTTATAAGTGCAAACCACTTAAGTATAGAAAGTAGAAGGTTGTTTTTTTCATTTTGTCTTGCTCTGGATTTAATACACTGGTGCTAACAGAAGTCCAGAGTTCGGTAATATTTTTCTATCTTCAATCTTTTACTATATATTTCACGCTTCTGTTTATGTTAATGATGATGTCTCACTTTGAGAATTTTTCATTACCACAGAACACACTGTCAGTTCATGCTTAAAAAGAGATTATATTGCCCACTCCTTTTGCATAGAACTGATATTTGAGGATGAATTAGGGACTGTGTAGGCTTCATGGAGATCTTTAATCTTTTCCAAAGTGTATTTATCAGTATCAAAACCATCGATTAAAAAAAAAAAATGGGTGGAAAGGGGTGCTGAAGTTGAGGGAAAGGAATCAAAATGTATATGTTGCACAGAATAAGAGTAGAAGCGAACTAGGAAGAAAATAAAAGTAATTATATGAATCGCTATACTAGGAAGATATTCCAAGAAACACAGTATAAACTTGTGAAGATGATCTCTGTTAGATGAACATCAAATTAGTTTAAGAAAGAAATAATGATGGTATTCAAAATATGTTAGAAATAAGCATATATGACTTAGTGATTCCAAAATACCTATATTTGAGAGCACCTCATAAGGCCTCACTGACTCTGAATGTTTTTTACAGGCTGTTGTATATCAAGATTGCTTTTTATTTTAAATGCCTGTTTAATGGAAAAAATATTTTCTCTGATTCTTGAATTTCTGATTTCTGATTCTTGAATAATTGAAAGGTCTAATTTTATTGTCTTCTCCTTAGGATTTTAAGGCAGGATTTGGTATCACTTTAATCCCGATGAATGTGGCAAATGTAAAACAAGTGGATCGGACTGCAAAACAATCATTTGAAATAATTACTCCCTATAAAAGCTTTAGGTGAGAACTTTAATGTTTACATTAAACAAATGAAAATGGTAGTTTAACCTAGTTTGGATTTTAAAAAAATATAAATATGAAGGAATGCTTTTAAGAAGGATATTAAGCATCTTTTTAAATATACAACAGAAGGATTTTCTTTCCTTCACTTAGCTGTGCGCTTTAGAAGTTATGTCCCTTACTAGACATTGTATGCCCACAGATTTATATTTTTATGTAGCAGTCTTTGATTCTGTTCAATGAAAGAAATTACTGCAAGCACTTTATCTTAAAAAATTATAAAGTGCAGTACTGGAAAAAAATGCTGCATCCATTTAACAGTAAGCATTTCCTTCTAATATAAAAAGAGTCAATTTTGTGCCATTCAATATGAATACTTTCTAGTGAAGTCAGTAGGAAGTTCCCCTTTGGCAAAAGCTGTGACCTTAAATAATTTTAAAGAAAACAAAATAAAAGTGCATGTTAATAAAGATATGAAAGCCAAAGTGCAGCAGTGTTTCCTAAATGAAATCTCAGTAATGCAGGAAGGAAAGAAATCTCTTTGTTCTCCTTGGACTGCTAAATGTTAACATCAAGATAGGGGACTGAAAAACAAACAATTTCCTTTCATTCTCAGCAGACCAGAGTAGCAGGTAAATCAGGCTTGATCAGTGATTTGAGTCTGTGATTAGCTGGTAGATAGCAAGTTCTTTGACTTTCTCTAAGCTATCACCATGTTGGTGTGTGTGTTATTATTACTTATATTTTACAAAAAGCTCAATTTAAATAAAAAGCATTTTTTGATTGTTAAAAGTAACAAGCCTTTTTTTACTGCTTATTAAGTCCCCATGCTTCCTTAAGTTAATCTCTGCTGCTGTTAAAGTAGAAGTTTAGAGTTTGTTAGGTGTTGACATAAAAATGCTGAAAGTAACTCAGGACCATAATGTGAAAGTTGCCAATGCTACGTAGCTTATGCTAGTAGTGGCTTTGTTGAAAACTGAATATGCAGACTGAATTGTTTTTCCCTGAAGAACAATACAAATACAAAAAAAAAAATCTCCTTTGTATTCAAATCTGCGTAAAGGAAGATTTTTTTAACTTTGATTCCACATATAGATGCGAATAAATAAGAGCAACTACAGACTCTATTTAATTGGGTTTTAAAATAAAGATCAATAATGCAAAGAAGTCAATTGTTTCAGCTTTACAGCAGAGTCGGAAAGAGAGAAACAAGGCTGGATTGAAGCACTGCAGCAGTCGATAGCAGAAACTCTGTCTGATTATGAAGTAGCTGAGAAGATTTGGTTCAATGAGTCAAACAGGAGCTGCGCTGACTGCAAAGCTCCCAATCCTGACTGGGCATCCATCAATCTCTGTGTTGTCATTTGTAAGAAGTGTGCAGGTACAGTAATTAATGATGGGCCATGTAGGTTCTACAAAATGTCATATTTGCATAGCTGTGCATGTCCTTGAGTTGGTTTTTTTTTATTTTTACAGTGCCATCCTTGTAAAAGTTTTGACAAACAAAAAATGAGCATAACTTTTTAATACCACTAACTTCATCCTTATTTTAAAGGACTTTCATGCATAAATGAAAGTCTGCAAGGTGATTGGTCTCTTTCTGATGAATAATCCTTCACGATCAGTGGAATTGAAGGCACTATAGCACTTCTTAGAAAATAGCTGTTTTTTGCCAAGGCTGATTTCCAATGAGGAATAACAATTTTCAATGGACAAAGTACAAATTTGAGGTGTTAATTTGACTACATCAGGCCTTTTTTTTCAACTATTAACAGGGATATCTTTTTTATACTTCTTGTTTGTTTGTTTGTTTTATGCGTTTATGTCTTAAGCAGTAAATGGAGCAAAATGGTTCTCTACGTCCTTTATTTTCAAAACAAACCCTTCAAAGAATGTTCTACATCAGGCAACCTTCTTTGTTTATTCTTTACTACCAAGCATGAAAATTTCCATATTTATATAACCTGAAGAGGACTTTATTTCTGCTCCAAATACAACCCACATCTTTTGTGTGTGTGTGTGTGTGTGTGTGTGTGTGTGTGTGTGTGTAGTAGTGCTTTTATTGTATATTCTAACATCAAACAAAATACCTTAAAAAATATACCTTAAAAAAATTGTCTTCATTAAAGTTGTAGTTTTGTGTTATCTGAACAGTTGAGCAACTCAGTTTATGTGCTTTAGTTAAAAGTATTTTTTTTATTTCCAGGGCAACACAGATCTCTAGGACCAAGAGATTCAAAGGTCCGGAGCCTAAAGATGGATGCCAGCATTTGGAGTAATGAACTTATTGAGGTATTTTGTAATATTTTTAGCTCTTTGTTACAACTTGAAAGTTTGAATGTGCATAGAAATTATTTATTCATTTTATTTCCAAGAAAACCAAAAATATAGATGCTAAATTCTAATAAATTTCTAATTAAATTCTAATAAAATCTAATAAACTTTCTGGGAGTGCTGTATCTCTGAGTCTTTCAAAATATTCATTTTTTTTGAGAAACATTTGTAGCATATTCTCTTACCATTTGAGGCATGTAGTTTGGGAAGGAAAAAGGAAAAGGGCTACTCTGAAGAGTAATCATGATAGGCAGGATTGGGAGAGAGGAGTGACTCCTCAGCAGAAGGTTAGTTGCTCTGGTGTATTTAGAAGTGATGCTGATAGACAGATTTGAGTCATTTAAGCGTTAGCCTTGTAAAGCTTAGTTGCTATTGCTGGACATCATGACTATAGAACTATAAACACATTAATCATTGAAATGGCCCTATAAGCCATGACATAGGATTGCCTCTCCTGCAGTCCTTCAGTCTCTCTCCTGCATTCTTCTCTTCATAAATATATATATTCATATTCTTCCTTTCTAAGCATTTTTTAAACACTAGCTTGCAGCTTTCATGCTACTTGTTTGTTTGCTTTTTTTAATGCTTTTTCTTATACTTCCCCCAGCTCTTTATCATCATTGGAAATAAGAGGGCAAACAGCTTTTGGGCAGGAAGTCTTTCTCCAGATGAAGAGCTGCACATGGATGCCCCTGCAGAAAAAAGGATAGCATTCATTACACAAAAATACAAGGAGGGAAAATTCAGGAAACCTGTTTTTCTCTACAAATCCAAAGAACAGTTGAATAAGGTAATAGTACTAGACTGGATAAGTCCTTACCATGCCTTTTGTATTGATCTGTATGCATTTTGGTCAACTTGTGAAACTAATGAAAGATAAATTCAGAATCTTAAGCTCTGTTTCCCACAGAGCTGAATAAGTTTTGTTTTGAAGCCTTTACACATATCATTTCATGAAGCTGTGATTTCTAAGTGACAGCTATTCAACTTAGGTCTAGTGCCTGACACTGGACTTAGTATTAAAGCCTTCAGATATAATAAGTATAAAAGGCTCCAAGTTTTAATTTGGTATTCGGTAACGATTGTTTGGGACAAGAATGACTTAACTGTAGAGTAGTCTTGCGATGGTTTGAAAATAATTCAGTTACAATGAATGTATATTATTCATTTAGATACCTTGAAAAGCTTGTAGACAAGGAACCTTGTCTGTGGGTTTTGAACCTTGAGTTTTCATGTAGGGATCTTAAGATTAAGTTTTCTAATAGTTTTGATGTCCAGTTCACTGACTGATATCATCTACTGATTTCAGAGACATGGTTGTTTAGAGTTCATGAACACTGAAAATTTAAGGTGCATATATTCAATGCACTCAATGACATAAGGGTCAAATTGACCCAAAGAATATCCAGAGACTGTAGGCAGATGTTAGTCCTAAAAGTTGACTGTGCTCTATACTAGAGATCTTATTCATTCGGTGATATTTGTATCAAAAATTGAAGTGTCATAGTTACATATAGGTAGGAAGTCAAACAAGGGCACATGAAAACATTGCTACCTTTAAAACACTTCTAGCCAAAGCAGGGGACCACCTCTTCGTATCCCTTGAATTTAGGTTTTCTGGACTTCACTGGAATGAGGAGACAATCTTAGGTTTCATGGGAAGTTCTTGACATTTTTGCAATATAAAACATATGGATTTTTTATATATTTATTGACAATAACTGTGCAGCAGCTTTCTTGTTGTTTTTAATATCATAACTGCTGACCAGATAAAATTGAATACCTTGCTGTGTTTTGGCGTCTTGATTTTTCTATTTTTTTTTTAATGGAGTAATTGTCAGTTAAACCTTTAACTACTGAGTAATATCATATATAATGATCAAATTCTCTGCAGAAAAATGAAATTATAATGTAATAAGGTGGTCATTGCCAAATAATTATTGAACCTTTACTGAAGTATCTGCTTTGTCATCGCTTTTCTTCTGCATCCTTACATGCTTATTAGAGCAGCTGAATTTTAAAGAGAAATACTCTTGTGTTGAACAATTGCTGCCTTAATTATTTCAGAAAAGCCTGTTCTTTAGTCAGTAATTGAGATATGCAGGAAATCACAGGAACTGTCATGGAGCAGATTGCTGAAGTTATATAGCTACTTGTGGTTTTAAGGTTGTGAACCAACATATTTGAAAAAAGGCTTTGTGATGTTTGTCTTCCCTTCTACATAGAAATATGAAAGAAGGTAGATATTTTCAGGAGGTGCTAATAGCTTTAATTGTTAGAGAATGTGATGAAGTATGAAGGCACACTAAACAGTGATAATCTTACTGAGTACAGTGAATCTGACTGATACCACAGATTTGAATTTCGCTATGGTTCCTAATAACAGAGATTATGATTCAGATCTTGTCTTTTTTAGTTGAATTAAAAGGTATAATAACAATGTGTGGTTTTAGTAGTTTGATATGTGAGGGAAGATGAGGAGGATTTTTGGCATAAAGAGCAATATGTCTACCAGTTATGCCCTAGTTGCAAGTGGTAGCAGCAACATTTTGCAGGATTTGGTTTTGGAATTTTTTTTTTTTTTTTTTTTTTTTGGTGATTGGTCTTTTTTTTATAGTAGATTTGTACCTTACTTTATGATTCCTGCTACTTCCCAATGTTTATAGTCTTTGTGCATGCAGGGGAACTGTATCAGAGGTGAAAGTATTTGCATGTAAATTGCAAGTACTTGTAGTCAGTAACTTTCTAATTTAAACAGACAACTTCTTTTCCCTGTGTGATCAGGCTCTATGTGCTGCGGTAGTTAAACAGGATGTGCTGGAAACTCTGATGTTGCTGTTCAGCGGGGCTGATGTCATGTGTGCCACTGGAGACCCTGTTTACAGTACTCCCTACTTGCTAGCCAAGAAAGCTGGACAAAGACTACAAATGGAGTTTCTCTACCATAATAAGTTTTCAGGTGGGAAACAGTCTCTTTGTTTTGATCTTCTGATATTATATTGAGTAAAAGGGAGGAAGGAACTTAAAAAAAAATGGAATCGAGTTGAACAATGATAATATGGGAGGGAGGGCAACATGAATGGGGTTTTAGCAGATAGCAAATTTATGATTGACTTACATTTTGCTCAGAGATGCATCAAATTTAGCACTTAAAAAAGCAGTCAAATACCTGGAGATAACCAAAGGTCTCATACCCTTGTTTTGCAGCACAGAAGAGAAACATTTGTTTTGCCCTCATTACCAGGCTTTTACCTGCAGAGGAAAAAAAAAAAAGATTATTAAGATCTATCCAAAGCACTCCTCCCCAGTGGGTTGGTGTTTGTTAATATTAATTTGATATGTGCATCTACTGCACTCAGACCTACCTGTTTTCATGAACTCTCCTCCCAGATTTTAACTCGTGTTTTTAACCTGTAATAGTATCTATCCCATCAAATTACCCTTTTTTCCAGTCACAACTTCTGTTATAACTTCAAACACATGACAACCCATGGGTCTTCCCTAGAGGTCTGATCTCAATGGGTGACTGTTACGAGGCTCAGGAAGCCAGAAAGCTATTCTTAAGAAATTGCAGATATGTTAAAAGCCTGTTGAGTATTTGAAGTGGTCTCTGAATGAAAGTTTACATACAGATTATACTGGAAAAAACCTGTGCTGTACTGTAGCCAGCAGTATGCACATACCTCTGCACCCCTGCAGCTCTGCAAAGTGACACTGCAAGAGTTATTAATGGCCAAGGGCTTTAGAGATTCTTAGAGCAAAAGAAACAGGAGCTTTGAAACAGGAGCAGACATTGCCTTCTAGTGTGTTGAGCTGAATTACTCTGTAAATGAGCAGCTGTGAGGTGTAATTGCTGCTTATGCTGTGCAGTGGTCATGAGGCTGCAGAGAGGTTTCTTGCTGTGGCTCTGTAGACAGGCAGCACTGCAGCATGTCTGGGCTGGGGTTTGCTTCTGCCCATGGGGAAAGGGGAGTCATTGCAGGCTGAATGTGATTGTCCTAGTCATCATCTGGCTGCTGCCAGAGTTTGTGGTAAGCATCAAGATAAACCATCTGGTTGGTGTGCTTTTTTTTTTTTTTTTTTTTTTAACTCTCTTTTAAAAAAAAGAAAAGAAAATTTAGAAGAAGTATTACATAGCAACTGTAGCTATGAAGACAGACAAGAGGAGAAATGGTTATAGATTGTAGTAGAGGAAGTTCTGTGTGTTGCTTACTCCTGCTTTTTCTTTTTCTTAATAGATTTTCCAAACACTGATGCTTGTTTTGAAAGTGACTTCTCTCAAGATTCTTCACATTCCACCTTTCTTTGTGAATTTTTATACAAAGTTTCTTCTAATACTGCTAAGCTTCTTACAGAGAAGAAATTAAAAGAAGGTATTTCACTTTTACTTTATGTATTTGTATGTATTTTAAAATATGTATACTTTTTAAAGATAAATGATACTTTCTTAATCCTGTAGATTTGCTTCATATAAAGAAAATGATGATTGCTTTAATCTCTTTAATCAAGAACATTTAAAAGAAAAACAGTTAAAAATATTTCTCACTTTAATGATATTTACATAGATGCTACTAACTGCCAAAAATGAGGGGGAAATAGTTCTTATTTTGAATGGGAAATTGCTATTGCCTGAGAACTCTAATGTATCTCAGCAATGTCTAGAGAGGTAGCATGGGAAAAGGCCTTTTACTATTTAAAACAGAATTTTTAATATTTTTTTTCCTTCTTATGCTATTTTTTCCTGCATCAGTTACTATATACTTTCATAAAATCTCGTTAAGGTGAACTAATATGGGTTATGCACCCTACGGACCTTCAGGTGTTGGTGGGATAATTTTTGATTTTCCTCCTGTTCTTGCTGCCATGATGGTTAGAGTAGAGCGGCAGTGTGTGCGAGAGACAGGCTCAATTACCTGCTCTGTCTGAGAAGGTTCAGTGCACCTTGTCGCTTTGCCAGTGGAAGAGAACTGCTTCTTCAGCTCTGCAGAGGAGGAATGAGCTCTTTTACTGAAGCAGTTGTGACTCATTAAGCCAGGTCCCTATGAGCAGAGAGGGTGCCCAGTGCTTGGAGGGGGGTCAGAACTCTTGTCAAAGTTTTGGGCCCTGTCCTAGAGTTGTTTTGTTTTGTTTTGCTTTGTTTTTAATGCAGTTTGAGGAAATGGCTGGGAGCCAGAAACCAGTTGGTCTCTGTAACCATTAGGCTGAGTGCTCTCGCAGTGTGTTCATCTCCTTTGGAGGCAGTTGTCAGTGCTTGCCTTGTCAGTGCCAAGGGCTGGAGATTTGAGCGCTGTGCTTGTTGTCCCCGAAATGGCTCTGTGGGCACAGTGCTAATTGTAAATGAAATGCAAGGAATCTCTCAGTGCTGTGAACTGAACCCAGGCTTCATAAATAATCAGGGAGAGTACGTGAGGGAAAAATGGATTGTTTTTCACCGTTTGGGTTTCAGATGGTGCAGGAAGGAGGAAGCCATCTTTGAGTGTACTCCTCATTAAAGCAGAAGCAGTGGTTTCAGCGGGGATGCCTAGCTTGGGGGAAGTGCTAGTTAGCAGTTATTGACGGGCAGTGGGAAGAGAGTTCAAACACAGGGGCTATTCTGATACAATTCATCAAAAAAATACAGGTTAGTGCTGTCGTGGTGTCTGCTGAATTTTGTCTCGCTTTTTAATGTAGAAGTTTTAATGGCATCCTATTAAAAGTCGTGACACCCCTAAGTTAACCTTGAGTATGGTAACAATTCATGTGATAGTAAAGCTGTCACTGCATTGTAGAAGGGGCACCCTTTGGCGACAGGGCGAGGGGAGACAAAAAAATTCAAAAATCTAACATTTCATATTTTGTGTTCAACTTCTGTAAGTCTTTGTGTTATCAAAACCTTTATCTCATGTTTGCTTTAGTATTTAATATCTATATCTGGATATAATACAGATATAAGACTAGATTGAAACTAACCTAAAAATAATAGGAATAAACAAATGGCAGTCTAAAATATTTATGACATGTGAACAAACCATACAGCAATTTTTGTACCCAGTTGAAAAAAAAAAAGTGTCAGTTAATATATCAAGTGAAATGATGGAGGGGGGTTATTTATTGCTATTATTGTTATTGTTACAGTCCTCCAGAGCCTTTTTACCAAATTCTTATGAATACTTTACCAGAATATATGCAAAAGTATAGAGATTTTAAGCCTGTAATAAAAACAATGTATTTTCTTTTAGGACATGTTTCTGTGCTGAGCTTAGATGCCCATCAGATTGTATTCTGAAAGACACCTGTAAACTAAAATGAATATATTTAGTAGCAAGTAGGCATTAATGTGTTATTTTACATGTTGTATTCATATCTAGGTTCTTAAGAGAGTAAAAAAATAAATATGCGGAATAATATTTTGAGTTGATCTACAGAGTTCTTTTTTTCTTCGACTTATACTTTTTGTTTGTTTGTTTGTTTGTTAACGTAAATCTATGCGTTAATTTCTAGATAGTCTGATAGCTCTCATTCAAACTTATTTCAGGATAGCATTTCTTAACCTGGTCATTCTAACTATACTTAGCATCTGTAAATTGTTACAAACTGAAAGCACTCTATGAATGTTGGCACTCTGTAAACTATGGTGTTGGTAAATGAATTTACCAGGTATGAGTGAGTTACCATAGTAGAAATCTGTAGCTCATTCCAATGTGAACATGCCATCCTGAAATGGCTATAGATACTGCTTTTCTACAGTATATCTATTTTTCTAGACCAGTAATCTGGGAATAAAATCTGTATAATTTCACTGTTGTTTGACATCCGGGCCTGCAGGGGGAGAGAACTGAACTCGACCACTGATGTACCTTGAAGGGACTGTTCTATCAATATAGTTTCTGTATGTTCTTCAGGTTGACAGGCTGCACTATTTCAGTAATTTTTTTAATGTATTTTCTTGATTATGTTAAATAATACAACTTCTTAAAGTGCTAGAGCACCCTACCATCACTTAACAGTGGAAAATAGGTCAACTTCTTTGCCTGTCAGTGATGCTAAGATTTCATCATAAATTTATTTCTGTGCATCCTATGAGGGAATTTTTATAGCAGGAGACAATTATATATATGTGTATAAATATATCAACTGATTTATTTTCCCATTGTTTCTTTAATCACAGATTGCAACAGAAGATGGTGCACTTTGGAAAGTGGCTTTCTAAGCTACTATGAAAATGATAAAGCTACCACTCCGAATGGAATGATTGACATCAATGAAGTCATCTGTCTTGTAGTGCACAAGACAGACTTCTTTTTAAATAGAGGGTAGGTTCCAGAGTTGTTAATTTCATAAATACAGATACAGTAAGCTTCTGGGTTTTCATGGGTTCACTTGTCTCTGAATTTTGAACATGCATTTTAGAGAGAGAGAAAAGCAAAAACAAACAAACAAACAAACTGAATTGTTTTTTGTTGACTTGAAGAAAGAAGTGATACATGGTATTTGGGTTTTTTTTTTCTGGTGATATAATGAAAATGCTAGGATAACTTAGAAGGGCAGCATAAATTAGATACATCTGTTTCTTATTAAAACTATAATGCATATTCTCAACACTTAAAAGGTTACACAATGACAAATTGAAAAATTAATAGTAATTTTTCTTTCTGGGACTGACCTCTGCCTCAAGCTAAAACTCTTTTCTTTTTTTCCCTTCTTCATAATAATATAACAGTTTAGAGCTTTTTACAATCCCTTGGGCTTTGGTTACAGATCTGTTGGCCCCTGAAACCCATTCTTTGTTCTGCAAGTGTGATTGCTGAACAGTCTGTTAGTCTGAAGATGATGACTTTTTCTGGCTGCTTTCACTCCTCAAGTTCTCCAGCTTGGGCACAAGGGTAGATACCATGTTATTTCTACACAGATAAAGTGGAATGGTGGAACAATCATTCTGCGTCTTGGAGACTCCTCAGTAGATGGTCCTGATGTGACTTTTTCTGTGATCTTGTTTTTCTTTTACATCTCTCACAAATACTATCATCTGTCTACAATGTTGAGAGTTTAAAGGAAGCAACTGTTGTTTCGAGTTTAAAATAGAAGGTGATATATATTGAAATAAGATATAAATGGCACAACACATATTAGTTAGCCTTTTGTGCTGCTTTGAAAGTTTAAAGGAAAGTTAAAGGCTTTGTATAATATATTAATACAGAGTAAAAAGTATGTATATGTGAAAACGTTGCAGTTTTAAAGCTGTAGTAGTGGAGTGAATGGAGTTCCCAAATAGTATGATCAACTATAAGCTCGACTCTGGCAATACCGGATTCACGAATAGTCTGAAGACTGTAGGTCCAGTCGCCTTTCTGGGAGCGAATCGAGTTNGTAGTCAGGTTCACACACAGCAGGATTTATTCAAATGCAACATTTACAAAGCAGGTTTTGGATGTCAGTATAGGAAATTCTCCACTACAGCGTGGGGTTTTTAGCTAGCTCTGATGTACAAATGTGCAATCATCACTCACCACAGAAGATGGGAGAGGGCTCTCAGTCTCGAGTCTCCTCAGGCAGCGTCCTGACCCAAGGGGAGGAGAGGGGGGGATCAGTGCGTTGACTGACCCAGAAGTTATGATGGAGTCTTCCTTCTTCTTCTTCTGCTTCCTCTTCTACTTCCTACTGTCCCTCTTACTAGTTTGCCTTTTATATATTTTCTTGTACATTCATGTGGAGCTTGAGTGACTCTAGTCATATTTGTTTTCCTTTTTCATTGATTTAAAGAAGTCTCCTAAGTTAATTGAAAATCTAGAGAGCTTGCTTAGTGGGATGGGGTTGTGTGTTGGTATTATAATGAGATTAGAAGCAGGAGAAGTTTGAGCAAAGCTTATCAGAAGGAACTGATCTGCCACCATTGTTGTCCCAGCACCAGACATCGCACTGTGTGGCCCATCAGCTGTGTGGCACCACCAGGCTGCCACCTCTGCAGGGAGCACAGCAGAGTTTGGCCGCGGTGTCTTCACTCCGCTCCACCCTCCATTCACTCGTGTCTGCACGGCACCATCAGATTTCCCCTCCGCAGGGAAGCCAGCAAAGTTTGGCTGTGGTATCTCCGTTCTGCTCCACTCTTCGTTCTCTTATCAGTGTGTGCAGGAGGGCAGATTGTGTTGCCAAGGGAATCGTGGAGAGGTAGATTCCACACATATCAGCCCTCCTGGATGTGTATCATCCCAAGCAAGCTTCTGTAATGCCAAAACTTCTGTTAGGCCCTAGGTTTTCTCTAATTTCCTCTTTTCCAGGCCATTCTTCCACAGTATACACATGTATGACTCAGAATCATGATGAATAACAACAGTGTTTCCAAGAGCACTCCCCAACTTCTGCACCTTTTTGAGACATTAGTTGTTCTGAGGAGTTCAAATGCTGCATCACAGAGAATGAGTACATATGAAGTTTCTGTGGAGTGATGAGCAGTTCTTAAGAATTCTAAAACTTTAACTGAAAAATGGGTCCTGGAGAGGAAGAGGATCCTGCCTTGTGAATGGCTGTAATTGAGTGACAGAGGTGAACAAATGTTTTGCTTTGACTGCAAAAACTCAATAGAAATTATTTTTAATTTTGTATAAAATATCAATACACAGAAGGAAATACAAGATGTGTGCTAAAGGAAAACTGCAGCAAGACTGAAATCAGTCATCACTGTTGTCCTTAGCTTTGCTGCGACAGGATTTTAGTGCATGCACACTATAGGTAATGAATTCCTACAGACTCTTTAACATTTCTTTTTAATCTTTTTGTGTGTATGAAAAATAACAAACAGATCATTGTACTGTCTATATAATACCGTAACACTTGAAGCTGGAAGAGGAGCTTGTGATAGAATGGGTATGCCTCAGAAAAGGCTGCCTATGAGGAAAGGACCTTAACTATTACAGAAATAAAGGAGGTGGGCAGGAAGAAATTATGATAAATAGGGATCCATCACCTTACTATAAAATACAATTTAGATGGCCATTAATTTAGTGTCCATTAAATGTATCCAGAAAACAGAAATATCACTTTTGTCTTCTGTCATGGAATCTAGACTATGCTTTCTACGTCTCCAAAGAGCTGGATAATACTTAAGTTAAAATGTGTCAGCCAAATACCTCACTTCTGGGGAGTGGCAAGCACCCTGAGATATATACTTGGGTATTTTTATGTTAAACTTTGATAAATTATGTATTTTGTGTATTGAAACACTCTTTTCTTAGAATGTTTGTCCTATTAGTTGAATTTCAGTATTTATATGTAATTTTCAAAGACATCAGTCAAAAGAAAAAAAATGATCCAGGCTGAGTTTTCAGACTCATTAGACAAATCTTAATCTCTAGCACTGAAAGTAAAAAGGATTCTCAGTTGATTTAGATTTTAGGGAGAGGTCACAGTTTGATTCTAGGTTCAAGTTGATTGTCTTCTATATTTTTTTTAATATACTATCCTATTTTAGTATATTTTTTATTGAGAGTTATAATTGGAAATAAATGGGTCCATTTTTTAAAACAAGAATATATTAACAAAAACAAACATCTTTTAAGAACTTCTTGACCTGCTACAACAACTTAAAAGGATCAGTAGAAATGTGACAGAGCCAAACTATTTTTGGTAGTGGCAGGCAATCCAAGGCGGGTAGTGGCTGCAAATTACCACTGGGGAGGTTCAGTGTGGAAGCTAGGAGAAGCCTTTCTATTAAAAAGTGTAGCTGAGAACTGAAATGGGTTGCCAAGCAAAAAGCAAATGTCTGTGCTTGAAGATTGTCAAGACTTGGCTAGACAAAACTATTGGTGACCTCATTCCGGTTTAGTGGCAATCCTGCTTTGAGCATGAGTGGCCCGAATGACTCCCAGAAGACCCTTTCAACCATCGTTTTGGTGATTCTATGGTAACTTGTTTGCAATTTTCTAATCAATTAATTGCTTGTACTGAATCTAAACAAAATATTTTAAATGTGTCACAACAATATTCTTGCTGAAATCACATGAAATTGCAAAAGCAAATAATTGCCTCTGAATTTTAATGACTATATTTTAAATATTCTTATTAATTTCAGAATTGAATGCAGTAGCTTTTAAACATGTTAACTGATGTGATGTACTTTGATCATGTTGTGTTATATAAAATACTCGATGTTATTAGCCAGGTTGTAACATCAGAGGAGAAATGCAGATGGATTCCATTCTGAAGGAATGAATGAATGAAACCGTGGAGAGAGAGAATTTAAGCTCTTGCTTGTCTACCATTATGAAGACTAAATACAGCTGTCTTTTTTCTGTGCTTGCTTTAGGGACATCTTTACCTTTGAAATCTACTTAATGTCAGAACGTGTTTTTCTATTTGGAGCTGAAACTACATATTCACAAAGAAAATGGACTTGGGCAATAGCTAAGGTAATACTGATAATTATCCTTTTAAGTTTGGCCAGGAGCCTTTGCACAAAGAGTTAAGTGGCATTTGTGGCGTAAAATCTTAAAGGAAGTCATTGTTGATGAATACTCATCTCTCTCCTGGGTAGAAGTTTGGTGTGTGTGTGTGTTTGTTTTTGTGGTTATTAGTTTTTTATAACAGGAAGAAATTAATTCTGTGCTTTAGTGTTTGAAATGAGATACAACAAAATAGAAAAGGAATTGGAATTTTAGTTCTGGCCTTAAGAATATCTTAAAGGTGAGCTAGTGTAAAAAGAGTTGCTAATTTCAGTAGATAATGATCTACTCTCTGAGTTTAATTCAACCAAGTTGTTTACAGTTGTTGCAGCAAGAAAAAGAGTACAAATTGCAAAATTCCTAAAGCAATAATGTACCTAATACAGTACCACATACTAATAGTCATGTTGCTAATAAAACTGATTGCAACCTAGGAAAACATATAGATAAATCCAAAAGTCATCTTTTAGTGCAGGATTCTTCTTGACTGTTTTTTTTTTGTGGAAGGAAGGGGCAGTGTTGTTCTGACTCATCTCAATCTATTTGATAGCATTTTGTCCCCACTGTGGCTGGATGCTTATTGGAGAGGGACTGTGATCTGGTTGGGCAGCTGTACTACAAGGATTGCCATACCCTGGAGCAGTGGCGAAAGGGCTGGTTTGCTCTCGACAAGTCAAGCCTGCATTTCTTTCATGAAATGGAGAATGCTCAAGAAGACTCAATATATTTAAGGAGGCTGCAAGAACTAAGTAAGAATTTTAGTTAATATCTAGGATTTAGGAAATACTCTACAGAATTATTGTTTTCACAATTCCTGCGGCATTTTAAAATCATGAACGTTAGGGAGCTCAGTAAAGATCCCTTGCATGAGCTTGATGCTATCCCAACTCTTCTAAATATGGTGAAGTTCTGTCTTTTTTTTTTTTTTTCCCCTCCCCACTTGACGGCACATGGTAGAGATATTTTCACTGCTTCATAATGAATGAGGACAATTTTTGCTCCAGTTGCAGCAATATCTAACTTACAAGAGTACAGAATTGTATAATAATGCATGACCTTTTGGGACTATTGTTTTGTCTTTTTGGTAGCGCAGAAGTGCTCACTGCAGAATCTATTCTTGAGATGATTGACAGGCCTAGTTTTTAAATACTCAGAAGTATTGGAAAATTAAAATTCTCTTTGAAGAGACTAACTTTTTTTTTTTTTTTTAATTCCTTTTTTGATACTAAAAGTAATCTTTGCTGAATTTCATGATGTGGAAAAATTAAGAATATTTAGAGCAGCCTTCCATGACCTTTTTTATATCAATGTCTGTAATTATACTTTGACCCCCTTTTGAGCATATCTGCCTTAGTTTTTGTTGTATTGAGCAAGACAATATTCTGTATACCAAAGTAAAAATAAATTGAGAATTTGCAAAAGTAATGTAGATTATATAGTTTAGCATTCTACTGATGATCATCTTTGTAGGTGCTATTACATTTCAGACTGCAGGTTTATTTTTAATGTAATACAACACACTGTAACATATTTTCACATCAAAAAGTATTTCAGTTTTTTTTTATTCTAGTGTTTTGTTTTTGATGGTATTATCAAGCAGCATTCTATATTTTAAATGTTATTGAGGATTTCATGCTGCTTCTGTCACAGATCACTGAAAAAATGTTTATATTTGTGTACTTCTATGTGTGTATAAATGTGTATATGTATATAATTTAAATGTGTGTGTGCTTTGTTTTTAGCAATCAGTAGCGTGGTACAAAATGGAGAAAAAATAGATGTCCTGCTGCTTGTTGAGAAAGGAAGGTAAGGGTCCCATTTGAATAAAGCTCTGTGATCTGCCTGTATATTGATATCTTAGAATTCTTGCTGATCAGTCATAGGACTTATTCACTTGAGGTGCTAGAGAGTCTGTAAATTTGCAGACATTTTAAAGGAGGAAAGGCTTTGTGTATTAATTACATTTTATGTCTGTATCAGGAAATGCTAACAAGTACTGCTTAGTTAAATGCAGTTTTCCCACTGAGAAAATTATTCCCAGTCAGATTAGTCTGCCATTAATTGTTTCTTCAAAAGGGCCCAACTTCCTTTAGCTTGTTTAAAAAAAAAAAAGAAAAAAGAAAAAAAAAAAAGGTACTCCTGTGGACTGTTTATCACTTCTCATTTTCTACCACTCTTATGTTCAAGAATTCTCTATGCAAACCTGTGTAGAGCAGGACTTGAGAGAGTACATATTATTCACTTCGTTAGTCTTGTTGCAATATCTGTTTGAAGTTAGTAGCGTACTATCATACTAGCTGGAAAAAAGTATGCCTGAGAAGTCCGTTTCAGTGTTCTGCTATCATGACCGTAATGATACGGGAGGGTGAAACTTAGAAAATGAGGGGTATTTCTGTTCTATTTAGAGTTAGAGGGTAGTAAAATTATTGGAAACTAGAATAATTTATAATAGAATTTATCTAATGGAAAGAATACTGGGTAAATATGTGTATCAGAAATAATCCTGTGTTTACTCAGCCTTCTGAACAGCTGATATTAACTTAAAAAAAGAGATTGTATTTCTCGGGGTGGGGGAAAGTAGATGCCTTTGACATGTATGCAGTGCTGAAAAAACTCCTTGCAACTTGTATCAATTTTAAGCCTTTCTCAGGTACTATTTAAGTAACAAAAATGTATAAATGTATATCAGAATTTAACAAGGTAATGTAGATTAGAAGCAAACACCTTTTCCTTGTGTTTTTTTTTTCAAGAATCATCCTAAATATTCAGCATTAAATAAGACGCATGGAGCAACTAGGGAACCAGTGGTATCCTATTCAAGGTGCAGTCCAATAGATTAATGCAAACCATGCATCTAGTTTCATAGATATCAGTGCTGAGCAAAACTTTTAGCTCCAAGTCAGATTTTATTATTTCTTCATTCTAATATTTCTTCAAGTGAAGACAGATTTTCCTTGAACTTCTTTAATAGTTTAATAGAAAATCTGAACTGTTTGAAAATAATATGAAGGGGAGCACTGGCTGACATATTATGACCATGAATATGTTGATTTTTTTCTCTACTGAAGTCTTCCCTGATAACTGATTCTTACATAGTGATTCTCACTTAGAATATTTTTCCAAAAGTCTTCAGGTGTTCTGCAGAGTTGCATGATATTGCATCTTGCAGTGGTGAAAAATATATAAGTATAAAATTATCTTCAGACTCAATTTTGGTATATTAAAAAAAAAGGCAATTTCTCCTTCCCCCTCCTGCCCCCACCATTGCTCTAGGTAAATTCATTAATACAAAATAATAAATTAGTTTAAATAAATGGCATACCAGGGTTCCTGTTTTGTCTTTAATCTCACACCAGTCCAGTGCCTATCTAATGCGAGATTTGTCATTGGGACTCTGAAAAGTGGTAAGTCTCTATCCCTGATTGATTGACGACTTTCACGTTAATTCTTTAGTTAAACATAGGATAAATAATATAGTCACCAAAATCAATGTTAAGAATTAATATAAAACAAAATGAATAGAGTTTGTCAAGAATTAATAGAAGTTTGAAAATGAATGATTTTTTCTATAAATTAAATCACACCGGTTAGTGTCCGACTTCATATTGCTAAATTTTCTTAGGATAAAAGATAAAATACCTTGAATGGCTGATGGTTCATATTGTTCTGTTTGTGGATCCAACATCCCACTACAAAAGCTTATGCCCATTTTTCAAGTCCTAGTCGCTGGGTTGGTTAATTGTGGGAGGTCATATCTTATGAATATCATGCATGTTTTTGTAGGCAAAAGAACAATTAAGTTGTTATAAAACAGGTTTCTCATTGAAGAGCAATTCCATGCCAAGTAAACAACTTCAGAATTGGGGACATCTGTAGATTTGGTGCTAAAACTAGTATAATAATCTATGATTTCTGGACTTTTAAAAAATAATCACTATATTTATGTTTATGTGAAAATTATGGGATACATAAACTGAAAGTTCATCTGATTGATAACTATTGTTCAGATGGAGAACCACTATTTTCACACATGGACAACAAATAGTTGCTTTGGTCATAAAATATTTAGTTTTTCTTTACTTTTTGTTTGATTTGGGGGTGGGGCTGAAAGAGATGTATAAAGCTTTCCGGTTCCTGTAGTAGAAGAGAGAATAGTATGCAAAGGAACACGAGGCTTTTCATAGTTTGTGTTCTTGCTCTAATTCTTTTGTTTTATATTTCATTCTGAAGTTTTGTAGGTATGGATCCCATCTCTTCTTCTCTCTTCTCCCCTCCTCTTCTTTTTCTTTTGTTCTCTAATCTTGTACTCAGAGGAAGATGGTATGTGATGCGTCCAATGTAAGACTGCCAACTCAGAAATAAAGAGATTGATCATACTGTACAAACTATATATTGTGAAGTAATTCTAGGAAGTGGACCTAAGCAGATGTAGTAGATGTACTATTTTTCTTTTGAACCTCAGTGGAGTTCCTTATTTTTTGCAGTAATCCTAGCTTTTTTTTTTTTTTTTTTTTTTTCTAATTTCAGAATTTTAACTTGTTTCAGATAACTAAGATATTTTATATTTGTGTTTGGGAATGTTTACTAATGTAAATTAAATAGGACTACACTTTCATGGCATGTATTGAAATTTTATTACAGTGTGATTTCTATCAGAAGTTATTGGTACTAATCACAACACAAGTGGAAATCATGATTTCTCCCAATGCTGTTTGTTGATGCTATAATGAATGCCTAATATTTTTACCTCCTTTCAAGTTCTGCTTTCAGAATTATGAAGTAGCAAACCACATTTCAGATTTGTATCTGATGTTTCCTTCTGTTGTCACACAGAGATGACTTCTGTTTTTTTCCAGATCCATTTTTTTCTTTTTCCCATGAGCTTTCCTACCTATTAAGAAAATTCTCAAAGCAAGTGATTAATGAAACTGGATTATTTGTTGTCATCCAAACAAAAGTTCTAGATGGGTGAAGAAGTGTAACTTCTATTACTTGACAAAGCTCGGTAGAAGGACCTGATTTTATAACGGAGAAGGAAAAATTACATGAACAAAATTGTATGTGGTTATGTAAGCTTATCTTCAATATAGTGCCAAATATCTAGTGTTTTACTCTAAGGAAAAGCAATTGTGCAGACAAGCCAGTACTCATGTTCCTTCATTATTTTTTCTGTAATTGTTTAAACTGTCTCTTACGTGCGAGTGAGTGTAATCCAGATGGTGATTTGGTGTTTATTTTTTTTCTGTTTGTTTTGCTTTGTTTTTATTCCCCCCCCACCTCCCTCTTGTTACACTTCTCTTGTAGTTAGATCTTTCTTATAAGAGGTAATAAACCTTCTCTAAATAGTGCCACAATTTGTTTATGCTTATGGTTTCGTAATTATATCACTTGCTCTTTACTTCTTTGATGAAAGGAATATAATATGGTTAAAATGCAATTATAATCACAAAATTCTGGAATCCATAGGTAATCTGAAAATAAGACTCGCCCAAAAGTGAGTAAAAGGACTTCTGGTTCTAGTATGATGTGCTGTTTACATGCTTGAAGAAATATTTCTGACCTTCCTTACATCTCTCTCATCAGTGGCATTTCTGTGCTTTAGTTGCAGTTGTTTATCCTTAAATGATTTGATAGCATCAGATACCTTTTTATTTCCTCAGTTTTCAGACATTGTAGACTATTAGTTAAACTTCCCGAGGACACTTATCTATGCTGCTCTCTGTTTTTCTCGCTTATTCCATCCTCACAGCTCTTACCCAGAATCATTTAATATCACTACTTTACTAATACAGACTTCGTTGTACAAAGTCTACCGAAATAGGTAAAAACCACTGGAGTCTGTAGAATATGCCTATGAAGATGGGCTAAAGACGGGCCACCAAACTTTGCACTGCTGCAGATGAGACTACCAATGCAGATGCTTATTTGTTTAGTCTTAAACTTGGCATTTAATATAATTTTGTGTTTTGCTAATAGATATATTTCTACTAAACACTTTGGTATTTGCTTTTCCTACCTGTTGAAGACTCTGGGAGAGATGATGACAAGAACATGAATAGCAGAGACTAGATTTACAAAGCTGCCTCGTAATGTATGAAATTCTGTAGAAAACTTGGTGAGGTTTGAGGAATTTTCCACATGCCTGCTGATGACCATTTCTTCTTTATTTTCAAACCATTTTGCAGGTGCTCAGAGAGGGATGTCTACAAACAGTTTCAAAGTAGGGAAATGTTTAGTTAAGCTAAAAGTGTTAAAAATTTATTTAGAAGAGATAGTTAACTTCTTATTTGTGCAGTGTTGTGTATACTTATGTGGTTTAAAAGTATTCTAGGTGTACTTTATCAAGGGAAAGGCCAGATGTGGTTTGAGATGGGCTTTCCGAACCAGTTCTGTATTAAATTGACCGAATTCAGAACTGGGTCTTGAATTGGTTTCATTTCCTCTTTTGTGGTTTTGTGGTAAATATTGAAATTGTCTCTGTGATGTTGAAATTGTCTCCCAGGTGGCTGTTCTGGAGATTTTTGTCTGGGAAAAAATAATATATTTAAAAAATTAATTAGTTACCTTCTTTAACAACTGAAGTTCCACAACTTAAGCAAGATTTCTCATGTCTGTGTTATCCCATTATCTTCTCTGCTTATGACTGTGTTGGTGCTGTACAATTCCTACTTGGAAGAGATGCCTCATTTCTTTGTCAGTTGAAAAAAAACCTGTTTCTCTAGAAACAGACTTTAACTTGACAGTTTGTCATATTTTAAAAAATAATGAAAACAAAATCTCTTGGTAATTCTCATCCATTTCTTTTACATGATGTAGTAACTCCATTGAGGGGAAGATGGGAAAATCCACACAGGGTCTTACAGGATATTCTGCTTCATACAGTTTTGGGTAATTGGTATATATGGCACATGATTCAGACTCGTATCTCTATGAAAATATATAGATACAGTGCATTTAATATAATTAGCTTTGAAGTTTAATGGTTATTTTTTCTCCCTCTATTATCTATTCACCAATAAACAGAAGAGTTGCCTTTTTGTTTAAATGTATTTATATTTTCAACTAACATACACTGCATCCTGTCTATATTATAATTATTTGAATAACAAAAAATGTGTTAATACTTCCATTTATCTTTTTATGTAGTACTCCGACGCAAATACTTCTATTCTGTAGGAAAAAATAGTAATATGTATAAATGTATGCTTTAAAAAAGAAAGTGCTCTGAAGCAATTAAATGTCAATTCTAAATCACAATCCTCACTATTGCTGATTTGGGAATAAAAGTACTGAAGAACAGTGAAGCTATGTGAAAACAAAACAAAAAACATAAGAACAAGAAAGCTTTCTCTTATATTGAAAGCTGTCTAAATCTGTGCATCCTGCATAACAGTTACTTGAATGCACAGTAGTTCTTTACTGAAGAATAAAGGTACTGTAAAAATCAAATCACTACTTTCTTGGAAAGAAGATTCCTTTATGCCTTATTCCAAATATTTCCTCAAAACCTTGAATTTGATTTTTATTATTTTCTTCCTGATAACTGCTGTTTTATAGTAGAATAATAACAGATTTCTGTTTTCAAAATCTTTTTAAACCTTGCAGAACACTGTACATCCATGGTCATACAAAGTTGGATTTCATGGTTTGGTATTCTGCAATTGAAAAAGCAGCAGGTACAGATGGCAATGCCTTACAAGATCAGCAGCTCGGCAAAAATGATGTTCCTATTATAGTGAACAGCTGTATAGCATTTGTTACACAGTATGGTAAGTATAGCAGATTTTTATTCAACTTAGGTATTATACAAATGATCCTAAGCTGCCACACCATTGAATCTCATTGAATAGATGTATGCATACATAAACTAAACCCATGTCCCTCATTAGCACTTGATGGGATAGCAAAGTATGGTGCAGTGCATCTGAGTATTAGCAGCTAGACCTTCCTTCATAATTTTAAATTTTCTTTATGTAGCTCAATCTTGGAGTTCAATGCCTTGGGGCAGAACACCTCTGACCAAAAAATTGTCTGTGAGAACCAGGCAAGGTTATGGACTGGTCAGAATATCTTCTGGGATACTGGTATAAATTGTGCTGTGCCTTAAGTATGCTTCTGTTTCAGCCTAATGGCCCAAGAAAGTATAATTTGCTAGGTGTTTGCTTAAGTAATTATCCCCAGCGTAATTTTCTATAGCATTAGAACATACATAGGTGATGTCTTTGTCCTTTGTATCGCTGAGAATTGATCAGTCCTCTTGTGAAACGCTACATATTTATCAACCCTGTGCAAGTCTGTTGTCATGATAGTGCTCTCTGTGACCTCTGGCCAATATGAGAAAGCCTAATTTATATTTCAGTGGTGGAGAATAGATATTTAAGCAAATAACTTCAGACTACAATAAAGAAAAAATAATTCGCATTTTTTGTTTGTCTTGTCATTAGCAATAGGAATTACTGTATTTCATGCACTGAAATGTTAAAAGCTTCATAATAATGTTCCCTGCTTAGAATTATCACTAGATATGTTTTAAGTTAAAATAAAATTATGAAATCTTTTATCTTTTAGATCTTCTTTTGTCTTCTCTGTTGGATGTAATGTTAACTTGAAAGCTGAAGATATTAGGAAGGAATTATTATTTGTGTGAGGAATTACTATTTGTATATAGCCTGTTTTTGCTGTCATCATAAAGACTCTGTCATTAGTTGTGACCTACAACTGAGAGACCCTGTTGAATCCAACTCCTGTTCCTCAAAGTTAATAACACAAACAGCATGGAATGGGAGCACTTGTGGGCATTAGAGCACAAGGGAGCTGGCAGAAGAATGTAAGATGCCTCGGCTTGGGCAGAATTCTTCATTTGATTAGTACGTAAGGAAGGCAAGTGTTTGTAGAAAGTATGATTCCCTTTTCTCAAACAAAATGGGGAAGGAAGGAAGCATCTCTCCCTGTGACCCTCCCCCCCACACACTTCCTCCCGAAACAAACAAAAAATGAGACTGCACGTCTATGCCAAGCTTCCACAAGCACTGAAACAAGCAAACAAAAATTTGTTTCTGTCTACTTTCACATTCAGTGATTAAAGGTAACATTTAATTGTGTTGTAGACTATGATTTTTAAGCTGTGTCCGGGTTTTGGAGGTTTTAGTCATTGCATATAAGAATAATGGCTCATTGTTTGAAGTCTTTGTGGTAGCTTCCAGAACCTGATAGAAAACAGCAAAAAAAAAAAAAAGGTAATTGTTTCTACTGTTATGGAGTCTTTTAAGAGTGAAATATGTCAGACTGAATGAATACAATAATGTTTTATTGAGTCCTAAGTCAAGTTAATCGGTAGGGGAAGAAAAGTGTAGGAGTACTGGTTTGAAAGCAATCATTCCGCGTGCATAGATCCAGTGCCAGTGATCAAAACTACTTTACTGTGATTCTGAAAACTATGGTTTTAGAAAGCCCTGAAGAGATCTGGGATTTGAACTTGCCTGTAAAGTATTGCTGAAATTGCAATCAGACTTGCTTAACATTAGGATCAGTGTATTTACAGAGAGTTCTGAGTGTAAGCAGACTTGTTAGAGTTTTCCTCTCACAAAGTGAGAGTGTGATAATATCGCATGCTTAGAGATACAGTGATAGCAATCACAGTCTGTTTGCCTGAAAGACATGCTTTCTGTGTGATAAGGCTTCAAATGTTTAAAACAACATTTTACTGCTTTTGATTTGTTGTTGTTGCTGCTGCTATTTTTTCTCGTATGTTCCTGTAATTTAGGTTTAGGTAGCAAAGAGATCTATCTCAAGAATGGCAATTCCCCCAATGTGGCTGAACTGCTTGAAAGCTTCAAAAAAGATGCAAGAAATGTTAAACTAAGAGCTGGAAAACATCAGCTTGAAGATGTGACTGATGTACTGAAGAGTTTTCTTTCTCAAATGGATGATGCACTTCTCACTAAAGAACTTTACCCCTTCTGGATCTCTGCATTAGGTAGTATGTTTAATAACTTTGGATACAATGAAAGTCTTATGCACATTTTCAGTGTCACATTTAAGGACTTTGTTTATTGCTTGTCTTACTAGACATATACTAGATATATTTATAATCAAGAAGATAATTATGCATACACTAGTGGGAAAAATTACTTAAAGAGATTGACTGCAGTAGATTAATATATAGAATCTACTGCCTTCAAGTGAACCAGAATAATACGAAAAAAATGATGTTTGCTTGACAATATATCAGTAAACAATATATCATTGTGTTTTAGTTGTATCAGACAAAGTAGGGATGATCAGTTTTTCATGGAAATATTGATGGTAAAATTCAAGAAAGAGAAGAATTTTTACCACGTCATCTGTATGATAGCTAGATTACAGTTTTAACATTTATGTTCTGTAAATACCTTTATAAAACTTTTCCTGCAGATGCATGTTTGTATTAGCAATTGTTACTACTTTTTTGTTTCCTTAGAAAAGTGAATTTAATTTGAAAGAATTTGACATTACTGTCAACTCAAAGTAACATCTAAGGAACATCAAAGTAACTCTAAGGAACATGAGGATGTGTACTTTTTAATGGTTGAGAACAAAATCAAGGGCTAACACATTAATTAGTTACTCATGATGATTTTTTGTGGTATTCCTACAAATTAGGAATCTTTATGTTTTTATATTGCACTATTTATATAATGAAAGAAACAAAAGCTCTTCATGGCTCATGAACTGTGCTGTGGAATGGTGGAAGATGGTCCAATGTTTGGGTTGCCAGCCCATGAGAGAATGGTATTTTTCTCCTTGGTTTCTAATGCAATATCAGGCCGTTCCTGATTCATTATTTTAACTTCCCTGTGGGAAATGGAGGCCTAAAATCTTACAGGGGATGAGCTGTATATGTAACATAGCAATAGAAAATGCAAAGGAAAAATCAATATAAAGCATTAGATTTTCCATTAGCACTCTGAAATAGTATATGCCTGTTGACCATATGGCTAACTTTTACTATAAAAAGGATGATTAAAATGACATTTCTCTTTGATTTTGCTTAAGTTTAAACATGTATATATTGCTTTAATGTGAGCCACTATAAGCCTGGGGAATTCGAGTATGAATATTGCACATTTTTGATCTTTCACCTCAGTATGAACAAACTGGAAAGAAGAGTATTAAGAATGTATTTACCCATCACAAGATTGCTCTCATCTCATCAGGAATCAGCAAAAACTAGAGATATAACAGTTTAGTTTTAAATTAGCTCTTTTGTGAAAGTACATAATGGTGTCTGACTGATTTAACATCCTGATTTGTGTGGGGGATTAAAATTCTGCTTCAGCTTTATTCCTGTTCTGTTGTGGGTAAGTGACTCCGAAGTAATCGTGGGAAGACCAAAGCACTTAGGAAGATAGATACCCTAGTGAATCAAAATTTACAGAGTTGAAGATTTTGAAGCTGGTGGTGATGGTGGTGGATTTTTTTTTCCAATTATCCAATTTCTGATGCTCAACACTGGGCATTCAGTAACTGAGAGCTCTGGCAATCACCTGAAAGAGCTGAGGATCTTTTCCGTAGTTTTCATTTTAAGAAATTTGAGGCAAATAAAGAAGGTGTTTTTTTATTTGTTTTTCAATGTTAGGAATTGTGCTTCTGCCCTGTGCATAGTAATGCTCTCTAGTCTTTACACAATGGTCTCTATGCAACACAGAGAGGCAGGCTTAATTTAAGGAGTTCTCACACATGATCCTTCTCAAGACTGGAATTGCTGTTATTGTCTGCCACTATTCAGCTACATTACTTTGTACAACTTCCTCACCACTGCTTCTCTCTTGCTTGGCTCATATTAGTCTTATATGCTTAGAACTTGAAACAACTTTGAGCCTCACTACTCACTCTAATAAAAATAAAGAGATGAAGACATCTTGTCGTTGTTCAACTCTGGAAATTTAGAAGTATTTTCACACGTGCACATACACACACACACTACAGATTAAAAATTGTTTTCCTGATTGAGTCTTGGACTGGAGCAAATGGTGCTTGCATGTAGAACGTGGCTATTTATTGCTGGTGTTCTTTCCCTGAACTAGTGCACAATAATAGACTTTGTAGATTGTCTGTATTGTTTTCATAAAGAATGGGTTGATTGGGTAAATCATAATTTTAAATGACTAGATGTTGCTGATGTAGTTAACGAGAATTGCTGTTGGTTTTCATTGTACAGTGTTATTAATACTCAATGGTTATTATTTTCTGGCAGACACACAGAATGAAAAGGAACGTGTGAGGAAGTATGGAGCTTTTATTCGGTCACTTCCATCGGTCAATAGAGCAACTTTGGCAGCTTTAATTGAACACCTTTACAGGTCAATGCAAATAACACAGTGTAACAGAAAAATGCTTGTAGTTTGCGTTTAGTGCTTACTTAATTCTACTCTAGCATTAATGAAATGTGGATTGTTCTATCAACTAGCAAGCATCAGGCATTAAAGAGTTGCCATGATTAATTATAATAGATCCTAGGCAATGCTCCCTTCAATTTATATTGTTTTAATGTTTCAGTTGAATTTTCACTAATAGGCATCTATAAATATCAGTTGGATGGAGGAGTGGGAGAGGACTGCCAGTGTTTATGTAGGGTAGGGTAATTTTTGATGGAGTTTCTTTATGTGAGACCATTTACCCCAGTCTGCTGGTATTCTAGAGAACTGCTGCAAGTGATTCCTGAGATTAAAAGAATTTTCAAAATAAGTGTCCTTCTCTATGTACTGTGCTGCACAAAATGACTTTGAGAATTAACTATCCTTCCTGTATTTCATCATAGCTTCATTTTGCAACTGAAGTAGCTATGGAGAATATCCAAAATACAGACTGGGACAAACAAGAAGTCTTTTTACTAAATAGAAAAAGCATCAGAAAAAAAGTGCAGCTTTGAGGATTCTGCAGGATCATGTCTAAATAATAATAGCCATTGGTATTAGTACTGCCATAGATAGCCATAGGTATTTGGTGTTAGTGTGTATGGAAAAAAGTCAAGTTACTTTGTTCCTTGTAAAGTGGGGAGTAGAGAACAAGTAGAACTTTATGGGTTACTGTATTTAGGAAAAGCTGCTATAGAGCAGGTGTCCTTTAAAAACTATTTATGCAAATATTAAAATGATTAGTGCTATTCTTGGGATAATTATTGCAGTAAGTATTGCAATTAAAGATGTTTCTAAGCATATCCAGTTGAGACAGTTGAGATACTTACATGCTCTTATAACTATTCTGAAAGTAGTTTGTACTCATGTAATGACCAAAATTCAGTGATATTTTCAAGTGTTTTCTTCCTGAAGAATACATATTATGTAAACAATAGAACTGATATGAAAACTTTTTGATAAAAATGGAACCAAAAAAAAAGTTCCTTTTGTTTCCATTTTTTGTTTGATCTTAGATCACCAGCTTGCAGGGTACAGTTATATAATATAACAAATAATTTTTATATCACTTGAGGTGCAGGTATAGAAATGTATTTTCCTTTCTATAAGGTGATGGGAGATCAGGTACATATAACAAAAGTAGTATCGGTTGGTCATTTCATTCAATGCAGTTATTCTTTCTGAAGTGTGCTCCGTATTCTGTAGAGGAGCTCTGAACAACTGAAGGAACAATTAAGCTTTCTAAATAGATTTATTTTTCCTTCAACAGGGTGCAGAAATGTTCTGAAATCAATCATATGAACCCTCACAATCTCGCCATGGTGTTTTCCTCATGCTTATTTCAAACTAAAGGCCAGACTAGTGAAGAAGTCAATGTAATTGAAGATCTAATTAAAAATTATGTACAACTTTTTGATGTAGGTATCTTCATATAAAATAATGTCCTTCCTAATTGCTCTTCTGATAGAGGTGATAAAATATTGAAATCTTCTTAAAATTAAAATTGATAAAACCTTCCAAACAGGTTTTATTTCGTGTTTGTTAAGCTCATTTGCCAAGTTGTTGCATTTGTTTATTTAATGGACTTTGTTCTCTGTCATCTTTAAAAATTAATTTTCAGACAATTTAGCCTGAGTAGAAAAAGCTATATTTGTAAGATTATTGAAAATTACCATTTTCCAAAATGCTGTCCGTATGTCTTCTTGCTGGCACTAGCATACCAGCATTAAAGGAAACAAAGTTGGTGACTACTATCTTAGTCTCTTATCTCTGGAAACAGAAAAAATCATTTGATTCCCAGGCCTTAGAAAGTACGTTGAATCCAACTAATCTGAGAAATTACTGTTAGTATGAATTTATTGTAGAACTTTCAATTTGGAGTTTACTGTTCTACTATAATATTCTGTTTGGAAGTTATGGTGGATTCCCCTCTCTTTTAGCATACATTTGGTAAAGCGTGTAACAGCCTGTCAATGAAATTATCTTTCTGACTGACAGAATATTTTGCATGACTGCTCCTACCAAATGTTATAGGAATTCCTCTTTTTTTTTAATATTAGTATTTATGTTAGCATATTGTAGTAGCATGCGTGTTAACTTATTTTATGTTTATAGTTTTTATTTTGGTTTTCTTATAACTTACAAAAATGATCAATTTTGAACAGATTAATGAAGACCAGGTCAAGCAAATGGATGTAGAGAACAGCTTCATTACGAGGTGGAAAGACACTCAGGTAAGTGGCAAAAATCCATGGGTATAAAAAAGATTCTAACAAATAGCATTTTGTTGTTTGTAGGATCCTATGTCTAGATTTCTAAATGTAAATTTCTGAATGACTTGCATTAAGTACAGAGCTGGGAGGAAAAAAAGGAAAGATTAAGTATAAACTAATAAAGCAAAACAGTCTTGTGTAGATTATACTGTGAAATTATGTTACGGCTTGTGCACTGGGATAACTTGCAGATTGATAGGTCAGGTTCAGATTTTTACTGCACGTCATAAATTGTGGTAGAAATGGTCAACACTAAGTGTGAAAATGATAACCTTTCTTTTTGATTTGTAAACATGCATATTAAAACCTCGAAGTGTATGTTAATACTTCTGTTAAGACCTTTGGGCACGTGTGGTAAAACTCTTATATGTTTGAGTAGTTTGTGTGCACAGCCTTAATTAAAGCAGAAACTAGTAAGTTTAATAACAAGAACAACGTATATGAAGTAAGAGAAATAAGGGGAAACATAGGGAGTTTGCAAGCTCTTTCAGAAGTCTGAAGTAGCTTTCAGTAATTTTTGGAGCTTAGATCTTTAGAAACTGGAAAGAAAAATAGCAAAAACAGAACAGTGATGCTGTCTTTGATGGCTCCGTTCCTCCTTTGCAGGAACTGTTTTGTGGTACTTGATAAGTCATCACTGTAAGGAAGGGTTTCTGCAAATACACATGGAAATTGCATATTCAGGGCATTGCTGTCTTGAGTCTTCTTTCTCATAACCCCTCCTTGTTTGGCTACAGACTGACAGGATACAATGATAGATTGAATAAACATAGTAGCAAATGCAGGTTAGATGGGTTCTTCTAAAACTGAAGCTGTGAAGAATGCAAAGAAGTGGTTTTATTTTCTACCACAGATAGCACTGTGAAATCCCCTTTGGGTGGTCTGTTATATTTGGAAGGCTATATATTGAAGAAAGATATGAGACCTTCTTTTCATTTTTTTAAAACAAGTGTCTGGGCTTTCTGAGTGTGAGTTTTCTTTGTTGTTGTTTGTTAATTTGTTTTATTTATTATTAAAAATCTTGCAGCCTCTGACAAAGCTATTCCTATCAATTTTAAACTGTATATTCAAATTTGAACCTTCAAGAGTGATTAAACCTGTTTGGTCTTGTTTCCCTGGGACTCTACAACTGTTAGTAGGTCGAGTTATAAAAAGATTGCACCATGATTGCAATCCTGATCCTGATTCAGCTCTTGGTGGAATCTTTTCCATTAATAATTAGGTATCTGTTTGGTTACACCTGCTGCATTAATAGACTCTGACTTGATTCTAATCGTACATATTGCTAGGTTTAAATCCTTGGGGGGAAAAAAAAAAGTATCACAGAATGAAACAAAAATCCTATTCATATAAAGTTTCTTATCTTGTAGCTAGTTAAAGCACCCTTTGTAGTGTCTTAGAATCATAGAATCATAGAATGCCAAAGGTTGGAAGGGACCTCTAGAGGTCATCTAGTCCAACTGCCCTGCACATGCAGGGCCACCTAGAGCACGTGGCAGAGGACTGCATCCAAGCGGGTCTTGAAGATCTCCAGAGAAGGAGACTCCACAACCTCTCTGGGCAGCCTGTTCCAGTGCTCTGTCACCCTCACCGTCAAGAAGTTCTTCCTTAAGTTCCCGTGGAACTTTTTATGCTTCAATTTGTGGCCATTTCCTCTGGTTCTGTCAGTGACCACCAGTGAAAAGAGGCCAGCCCCATCCTCCTCATTGCCTCCCTTGAGGCACTTATAGACACAGATCAGGTCCCCTCTCAGCCTTCTCTTCTCCAGGCTGAACAAGCCCAGCTCCCTCAGCCTCTCCTCATAGGGCAGATGTTCCAGGCCCCTGATCATCCTCGTGGCCCTGCGCTGGACTCTCTCCAGCAGCTCCACATCCCTCTTGTACTGTGGGGCCCAGAACTGGACACAGTACTCCAGATGTGGCCTTACCAGGGCTGAGTAGAGGGGTAAGATCACCTCCCTCGACCTGCTGGAGATGCTCCTCTTAATGCACCCCAGGATGCCATTGGCCTTCTTGGCCACGAGGGCACACTGCTGCCTCATGGTCAACCTGTCGTCCACCATGACGCCCAGGTCCTTCTCTGCAGAGCTGCTCTCCAGCAGGTCGGTCCCCAGCCTGTACTGGTGTCTGGGGTTATTTCTCCCCAGGTGCAGGACCGTGCACTTGGCCTTGTTGAATTTCATGAGGTTTTTGACCGCCCAGTTGTCTAGTCTGTCCAGGTCCCTCTGGATGGCAGCACAGCCCTCTGGAGTATCCGCTACTCCTCCCAGCTTCGTATCATCAGCAAACTTGCTGAGGGAGCACTCTGTGCCTTCATCCAGATCGTTGATGAATAAATTGAACAGGACTGGACGGAGGACTGACCTCTGGGGGACTCCGCTCAACACAGGCCTCCAACTAGACTCTGCACTGCTGATCACCACCCTCTGAGCTCTGCCATCTAGCCAGTTGCCAATCCACCTCACCGACCACTCATCCAGCCCACACCTCCGGAGCTTGTCCAGGAGGATGTTGTGAGGGACATCTTCTAGTATGAAATTTAGGAGTATGAAAGTATGAAATTTTCTAGTATGAAATTTAGGAGGCAGTGATAAGAGATTGTTATTTTGTTATACGCAACTGTGAAATTAGTTCTCTTCCTGTACATTCTTAAAAAAACATGTTGCTGTAGTTTGAGACAATCCTTGAACAAATAGAATAACAGAATTTTGAAGAACACGGCACTTCCTGTTTTGGTTCGAAGAGAATTAAGTCACTGGAAAGGACTATACTTAGAACTGTATTTAGATATATACATGTAAGAGGTTTTTTATTCTTTGCTTTGCCATCCCATGAAGAAAAAGTCTCCAATGGAAATGACAAATGCTAAATATTTAAATCTGATGTACCACAGTTTCAGCTGGACTATGCAGCCTGCTCAATGAGGCTGTTGGACATGACACGTTGCTGCCATTATATAGTCACTGAATCATATTATTTCCTGAGTATCTCAGTAAATTTTTGTTGTCTTCATTAAGTGCTGTCTCAGAGACTTTATAATATAAATTATATTCAATCACAGTCAGGATGCCTTTTAATATAGACAGTTATATTTAGAAGTATTTATTGAGGTGCTGGATTCTATTAATCTCTACCGGCATTGTATCAGACGACATCATGAAATATTGAGTTTGAGTTAGAAAATGATTTTTAATTTTTAACAGAACAATTGTATTTTTAATCTATGTTATTTTGCCTGGAAAAAGAGCAGCCAGAAGTCGCAAGGTAATGAGCATCAGCTCAGGCGACATTCGCTGTTTGGAAGCTCTTGCCTCAGAGATGACATTTTTTTTTTCTTTTTAACTTTTGGAATAAGTAATGGAATATAATGTATACCTTTTTTGTAGTTGATAAAGTTTGAACTGTTTCTTTGGAATAGAAATTGCCTTCTCTTTGCTATGCCAGCCTGTTTTCCTATTTGGACTCCATCCCACTGATACTATTCTCCGGAGCCTGATGTCCATTTGTGGAAATTTGAACTATGAACATTTTTCTCTTCTGAATTAAGCTGTGGAACATTTTACATCTGTTGCTGTAGAAGCTATAGCAGATAGCTTTTCTCTATAGCAGATATGTTTAATATAACTGGGGAAGCTGAAATTACATTTTTCTGAAAAGTATTGAAGTGTATTTGTAACATGTAAAATGTATGCGTCTTATGCCTACGACCAGTTCAACACAGAAGTGTGTAATTCTGATCAAAGATTGTGCAGTTGCTGTCATTTCAAAGCACCAACTGCATGAAGCACTCTGATTCAGGAGACTAGCTGGTTACAAAGCTGGTCTGAGATTATATATAATCTTTTCTGCAGAATTCAGCCTTGTCCTAATAATGCCTTTTATTGTCGAGTTTTGTGGAATACACAAAAGGGCCAGACTGGGACTAACCCAATCATTTTTTTTTTCTAAAAGCTTGAACTTCTTTCTTGTTATTTTTAAGCATTTATAACTTTTGTCATGAGTACAGAGTACATATTACCCATAATTTCATAACTCTAGATTATATGCATTTCTGTATTTCATACTTTCCCAGGCTAGGACACATAAGCTTCTTTTAACCCACTGTTGTTAAGTCAGCTTAGTATTTAATGCTTGTCACATCCTCATCAACACGAATGAAGAGTAGCCAGACCCCAGCTAATTATCATGATATTATTTGCCAGTGAAGAGCCTGAAATAAGGTTAAAAAAAAAAAAAAAAAAAAAAAAATAGAGTAAATGGTTCATTGGAACAGTGTTTCTTTATGATAGTATCTTGCATTATTTCTATGGAAAAAAAATTGCGTACATTCATATTTTTCTCAGCTGCTTACTTCCTCCCCTTCATTAGCCAGCATCATTTGGCTTGTGAGCAGTTTGCAAGATGCTTTTACTGCAGCCCATGGAGCATAGAGATTGGACGTCAGCTTTACGCAGGAGGGCTCACTCTTTGTAAATTTTCAGGGATGGGATTTCTGCTACTCTTAAAACTGATGGCATAGTGCAGACCAAATGTTCTTGCAGTGTGGATGATTGGCAACTTAGGCCTCAAGCAGCTAATTAAGAATTTTGTCTAAGAAGCCTCTCCATTTAACATCTGGTAGTCTGATGCTGTTATATCAAAACTGAAGCATGTTGGTGGGAGAATCAGTGATGCAGTAACTTAATGCTTTTAGAGTATATAGGTTGCTGTCTCCAGGCTGATCACGTGATGACTGTTCATTAAACAGCTGGACCAGATTTCTACTGAAACCCTGCAAGTTCTCATGTCTGAAATGTCACTGAAGTTCCGTTCCAGGTGGCCTTTCATTAGCGTCTCTTCATTTTCTGTCCACCATATACTTATGCCAGCTGTTTCTGTTTGCTGCTGTAATTTACAGCACATTTTCTCTCCACACGGCTGTTTAAATGAGCCCAGTGGAAATCAAATGTCAGCTTCATTTTTTTCCAACCTTTTTTTCTGTAACACCATCTAAAAAGCAAATTTTACAACTAAATGAGCTTTTTTGAGTCCATTCCACTATAATTAAGAAGCTTTCTTCAAAGTAGCTTTGTAATATTCTTTTCCTCACAAATGTTTCCATTACTTTTCTATTCTCAGAGGCTAAACAATCTTTAAAGTCACCATTTTCCATAATGTTAATGTTCTTTAAAATTGAGTGCTGCTTTTTATTTTTTCCATTGAAACGTAGTTTTAGCTTCTGTAAATTAGTCAAGATGTATTTCAAAGCTTGCTTGTTTTTATTACTTTCTCCACATCTTATTCTGTATATGATGCAATTAGTTTTACTTTTCTCATTATCTGAGTTTTAGAAATATAAAAATACGTAGTATAGGATCCATGTGAATACTGTTCTCAAAATTAAGACTGTGATTATTATGCTTAAAGTTAATTTTCCTAGCAATTATTTACATTATCTTACCAATAAAAAGATGCATCTACTGAAATGTCTGGTTCCTGCCTTCTTTCCATACTCTTAATATCGTCATCATGAATTTACTTTTAGGAAACATTTTTGTTAGTGACATGAATTATTATTTTTTGAAGATGCCAATGGCAACCTCCTAAGGAGACTATGAGTTTTTTATATAAACACTGGACATTTATAGCTATAGAAAATTCAAGTTAATTTCTTATCTAAGAGGGTAATTTTGTTGTTGCAAATTAGCAAACCTGCTAACTATGGAAAATACTGAATTCCTGCTATTGATTCCTAGATTTTTTTTTTCATTGATTGTAAAATTTTGGTTTTACTGACTTTCCAATTTCTTTTGTAAAGAAGTTAAATATTATTAGACACTCTTAAGTTTTTTGTTGCTATTCAGTACACTGAATAATTATGTATGATATAATACACTTTTTCATCTAATTATTCCATACTTTAGCATTTGATGTAAAAGCTCAAACAAACTAGTCCAACGAATTTGAAGATTTACCATCAGCAGAGATCTCTATCAAGAGCATGTGTTTTGGTTACTTTTTAAAATACGTCATGCCATTTTTTTCATGCCAGTTTTAAACGCCATACTCTTAATGGCATTTATTTATCCATTGACTTTGGATAATCTGGAGATGTACAAATCGCATAAAATGGCTAAATGTCTTAAATAGGAATTTGTGTTCTTTTTCCTGCCATATTTAACAAATTCTTAAATTCAGAGTTCCTGTCCTGTACTTTTTCAACTTGTTTTTAAACTGTATTTCTACATTTGGGCTATGAAATGCCTGGCAAAACTCTAAGGTATAGCCTAGAGTTAAGGTTTTGATAGTTTAAAATACAACGTTATTTTTTGTCTCTTTAACAGACTTTGTCATGTGCGGATTAATACACATTTTTGTCATATCTCCCTTAGATCTCCTACTCTTGAATGTATATTTGCAAAATGTGTTAATTTTGCTTGAAATGTTTCTGTCTCATATAGTCAGGTTTCAGATTTTTACTTGAATGGTTAGAATAGGATCTTTCTTTTCACAAGGCAAATGGAAGTGAGTGCAGTTCAGATTTTCCCCTTACAGTGCTGTTGGGGGTATTTTTTGTTGATTAGGATATGAGAAAAATTTATGTGTAGTAGATTCTAAAACATCTATTAAATAATCATTTCATCTTCCTATTAGAGAATTCATTTAAAATATTCATAAGACATTCTAATTTTTGTAAATTACCCATTTTATTCTAGGTTTCCCAGGCTGGAGATTTGCTTATCGAAGTTTATGTGGAAAGAAAAGAGCCAGACTGCAGTATTATAATCCGGGTTAGTACATAAAAGTGATAAAATGTTTTTACTAAACACTTACTCATGAAATGTACCACACTTATTTTCATATGTTCTTATAATTGCATAATAAAATTATGAATTTATATGTTCATAATAAAATTATGAAATATGAATTTATATGTTATTTATATATATTTTTATTTTAAATTGCCTAAATTTTAAAGAGTGTTTATTATGTATTTCTAAGCAGGAGGCTATGATGTAATTTTAAAGGGGAGACATCCTTCTTTAGTTCTACTGAAGTACACAGTAGTATAAATTCTTACAGTTCTATGGCTGCAACACAGAAGAACATTAACAAGCATGCAGGGAATACTGGCTTTATTCGGTACATTTACTGAATGTACGAAGACATTTAAATGACCTTCTTCTCTCTTTTTTGCTAGCAGCAATCTGCCTTGCTTGAAACCTAAGCTTACTGTTCACTATAATTGAGATATCCAACCTTGCATCTGATAGCATATTTGAAAGCCTCTGGTCTCCATGCAGTAGTGCTCTGTTGTTTAGATGTTAAGAAAAAAAATAAATTTCTATAATGAGAAAGGACAGATATAATTAAAAAGGAAGTTGCAAACTTGGGACAATATTTTCTTTTTTTTTTTTCTCTATATTGTACCTGTTTGCTTTATTCAACATATGACTACATTTGTTTTTGTGGATACATGTAAGTCCACAGATATAGAGCACGTAAGTACATACATATATACACAGAAGGTAGCATGCATTTCTTAACATGAATAAAAATGGGAGTATGCATCACAAAAAAAAAGCCAGTAAACATGTGAGCATGTTGAACTGAGAGATGTTGGACTTCCAAACAGTATATTTGCTTTTTATTTTTTATAATTCTTCTTATCAATTACAATATTAGCAATATTTTTTAATACAAAAATCAGAGATCAGAAATTGCAATCCCTTTTAAGAAGACTCAATTTTTATTACAGGTATCTCCTTTGATGGAAGCAGAAGAATTAACTAATGACATTTTAGGAATCAAAAACATCACTCCTAACAAAGATGACATCTGGGCTGCTTTTGAAGTACTTGAAAATGGAGAACTAGGTTAGTGGAACTTATATTTATGTGACTTTATCAAATTATAATTTGTTTTTATTTATAAACACTTGACCTAATCAAAATGTTACTTGAAAAGTTAGCAAAACTTTGTAAATAAATCTTTGATTAGCCTTCATTCCACTGTTTTGTGTTGGATACTATAACATATGCCTACTTCCTTTCAAAGTTTTGTTTGTTACAAATAATTTGAAAAATTGGTTTTAAATGCTTGTGTATTTGTCGCTGAAAAACATTTTTTATTTTTTATAATACTCTAAGCTTCACAGGTTTTTAGCCATCAGCTACAGATCTTACCAATAAGTAGATTTACCAATAAGTTTCAAATAAGAAACTTGCTTTCATTAGGTCAGCAGTCCATTTCTGAGGAATAATGTTTTTCAGAAAATGAAACAAGAAACACATGCAATACTTTGAGGACGGGTTCTTTTTAATTATTTAGTCAATTTATTTTAAGTGTGTAAGCAAAAAAAAGAAAAAAAATGGTATAAATTTCTGAAACTTTGTGTGTATTACAGGTGATATTGAGGTGCATATAGCAGGATCTTGAAGCATTTGTTTTAAATATAGTTCTGATGCTAACAGTGGCTAAGGTCACGGTATTCATGAGCTGTGAATAGGTTTTAACATTGGGAAGGCTATGCTAATATTGAAGCTCACACCTTACAATTAGAGGTAAACAAAATAATAAAGGCATCCTTTTTTTATTAAAACCGTATTTTGATGAATACTCACAGTCATCTAATTCTTTTAAAGAATTTTTTGGACAGTGAATAGAAAAGTGCACTTTTAAGTAAGTTGCTTTTATTATTATTTGCATGGTACAAAAGTAGACTTTGGATTAACTTCTGTAATGGAGATCCCTTATTTTAATGTATAAAAACAGGGTTAAACAAATGGAGAAAATTAAATCAGCCAGACATTCCAAGATTATCTGAGTAGTTCTATGTCACTTCAGATGTACTTATAATAATCTCTGAAGGCTTATTGGCATTCCTGATATACTCAGCTCAGGTTGCTAATAATACTGCCAAGTTTAAGAGCATTCTCCCTTCCGACATAAACAGAATGATCCTGACCGCCTTTTTGCAGGATATAATCCTGTGGTGATGCAATGTAGAGTGCTGAGGTAGAATTCATTTCCATTTTCATACAGGCGGATTTCAGCTGACAAAGAGCATTGGCATCTATTATCTTCAGAAGAGTTCTTATAACTTTTATGGTAGCTCTAGAAATCTTGTTTCTTTTCATTTGTGTAATGGAAAAATTTGAAGGGGGATTTTTTTTTTTTTTTAGTTGATGCATAGCAATAAACTGAAAATTAAACTATATATCACCTAGGAACGAAAATATAGATGAAAAAAAGTCAGCTTCTTGAGGTCTTTGCGTGCAGTAACTAGAACCTTACTGTGGACTGGAAAGTTTGTCTGAATTAGTAACTACAGAGATTGGCAAAAATTAAGCTTAGAATGAGACTCTACAGACCCTATATAGTATAGAAAATATTGTCAAGTGGCTTGATCTCTTTGAAACAAGACATTTATATTACCAAAGAGAAAATGGCCTTTCAATTTTGAGAGAGAAGGGAAAAAAAAAAACCTCCACTAAATCAAGATCTAGATCCTACTCAGTGCCTGTCTCCAACGAGCAAAGACTGTGTTGATGGAACAGACCAGTTTTTGAACCCATTGTAAAAAAAAATCTGTGCATTGCAACAGGTGAACTGAATTAATAGAAGTTAAAAAATGAAAATAATTCAGACAATAAGGCACTTCAGGAAGACTCCAGTGATGCCAAGACGAATTAAACAAATTTTCATGAGGTTGAAGCATTGAGGAAATAACAGACAAAAGAAAGAGTAGTTATTCTTGTCAAAAGTTCTGCTTGGAAAACTAACCCTGAAGAGTCAATAAAATTACTATCTTATATTTACAGAAGAAAAAAAAAAAAAGAAAAGCTTTATGTTAAAAATACTAAAATTACAATATTAAAAATCAACTAAAGTATTTGCACATAGAAAAGTTGAAATAATTGATGAAATTATCTAACCTAATACCAAGCTTTCAGTACCATATGCTTTTATAAAATAGGGTGTATACTTTTTTCTTAGTAATTTGTGCTTGATGGATAGTTTGTAAATGAGGTGTGTTGCCAGTAAAATAGCTAATTCATTTCAGTATGATGATTTATGTACCATGTAATCCATGATGACAGATGGTCTTAAATGTAACTATAAATAAAACAGTAGGTGTTTACTCTGGGAGTGTTGGTGTTCTAGGAAGATGTGATGATCCGCCAGCTTTTCCTGCCTTTCTTTCGTATGTTGTTTTTTTCTCCTTAAAGTGGATTTTTTTCCTGCGCAAAGGCAACAAGTTATTTTAACTTTATCACATTTAAAAGTTCACAGTCTTTAAACTTTTCCACTTTTGGAAAAGTTGAACCATTTAAATCAAAAGGACCAGGAAAATTGAGTTATAAAATAGCAATTGAGCTGTTCTCTGAGGAATTTCTTTTAGACTGCTTGTTATCATGTCCGAATAATAAAAGTTTTATATAAAAGTGATTTAACATGTCTATAGGTAAGGTAGCTTTTCTGTCTCTGAAAACAGAGGTATTTTTTTCTGCCACTCAACGATGTGCTATAAATAAGGGAGGTTAAAGCAGCAATTGTGGTAACTTCTTCCTGGAACTGTGGCATTCAGGAAAAAAAACGTTCTAGAGTGTAGTGCCAGCAGTCCCAGTGCTTATATTGGTCTTTCGTATTCACCTATCCTAACAGAAGTGAAAAAATGGATTATAATATCATACTAAAGCCTTCGGGTGTGTATGTGGAGGAACAGGTTACAGGAGATGGGCGTGTTGTACAGTTTCCCCCCACTCTAGGAGACTGGGGCAATACTAGGGTATTGTCTAAGATGTTACGTGTCACCTAGTATAGGTATCACAGTGTAGGTCATATTTAGATACCTGCTAGATCTGATAATGCAGATTTAGAGACCATTTGCTAGGTATTCTCAGCTTGCTTTTGATATGTGAATCGTGTGCTGTTTTGGCTTTATTATCTCTGCAGTTCTTTAAACTTTTGAAAAGATTTTCAGGGTCTCTGTGTTATCAGATAGGATCATCTGTCTATTGACAAATGTATGATTTGATAACCAAATCTGAAAAGTGTGCACATTTTAGTCATGCCTTCACTTAATTTTAATTCGAATTTTACTCTATTCTTTCTTGAGTTTGGAATAGTGTGCAGATCTGGAAGTGCCCCAACCACAGCAATATGGAAGAGATCCAGTAAAATCACATCCTTTTCCCTTTTAGTATAAGGAACCAAATGAAACTAAAGACTGGCTTACTCTGTTTTGATCATGACCAGGCATTGTAATCTGTGCTAGCACTAAGACTCTTCTAAATTCTTTATATGATTTGATTTGAGAGCAGTCGTGACTAGGAAGTTTGAGGCCTGGTGTAGCTGAAGGTCTCGCTTCTGATACTGTTTGATCATATATGTATATGTTCTCTGATACTTCCTAGCTTTTATTATTAGTGTGAAAGCAGTGTTTTAGTATCTTTCATGAAGGAAATACTAATAATTAAATCCAAAGACTGACTGAGCATATAAGTATTTCTTGTTCAATTTGTGTTACCTGGAAGGAAAATCTATGCAAACAGTACCTGTAAAGGTGTTACTGTAGAAAGCCAAGGAAGTGCCTGTTTCTATTGCTTTGAAAGCAACTTTTACTTCTGTTGTATCTATAGAAATGTGTAACTTAAAGAATCTCTGATTTTATTTCTCTCATTTCAGCTCTTTTTCATTTTTTCTTTCTTTTTTTCTGGGCATTTTTCAGAACGTCCTCTGCATTATACAGAGAATGTGCTAGAGCAGGTTCTTCACTGGAGTTCACTATTGGAGCCTGGGACAGCATATCTGATAATAAAGAGATTCCTCACAGCAGACATGATCAAATTCTATACTGGTATGAACTTTTTCTTTAGATACTTCTTAGGGACAAGTATGACAATTTTTATTTATAGCTGTTTCACTGGGGCTAGGTGTCCCAAAACATCTGAATTACCACAACTTTTCAGAAGATACTGCTTTACTGAGGGTTGTACTGGCTTCTGCTTAAACCGTAAAAATTATGTATGTTTTTGTTTCTACAAACTACAGATCTGCCATTTGAACATAAAAATATACAGAAACCCTGTATTTGGCTCACAGTTTGTGAACTTCTGCTGTAAAGCCTTCAAATTAGTAGCTAAATAGGAAATGAGGAAAATAGATCTAATATCATTTAGTCAACTCATTATTAGCTGAAGTACTGTCTTGGTCAGTAATTCTGAGCATGTTTCATCCCAAACAGGAAAAATATTAAGAAAATGAGGGGTGAGAGAGAGAGGCGGGATTACGTACTTCTTTTTCCTGGCTTAAAAATATCATAGTAAAAAAACATAACAAATGTAAATTCTAATTGGATCTTATTAGACCAAAGATGTTTAAAATAGCAAACACTGTACTTTAGTCATTTTGTCTTGCACAGATTTTGAATCAATTATAGTGCTATGAAACATTAGGAATACTGAGGAAATAAAATAAATGCTCATTAACTTCAAGCAGAGATGTATCTATATTAAATGTAGGCCAAAATGCACAAAGAGCTTGTATTGTTTATCCAAACTTTACATTTCTTCTTAAATATGGATGTTAATGCTCAGGAATTAATTTTATTTTTTTATTTATTTTTAGTTGAACATTGTACCTCTGTCATTAGCTGTAGAGTCAGAGTGAGGCAAGATGGCTGATCAGACAATCAGGGAAATAGAGTTCCCACTGACTAGAGAGACAGTTACGGCTACAAGAAAATCATTTTTCCACGTCAAAGGGAAAAAAGCTTTTAGTGATGTAGCTTCAGAAAAACTTCTGGTCAGTTTTCCACTTTCCTCCCAGTCTTTGATTATTTTCTCTTCACAATTTATAGCTTTTAATGTTTTTGCAGGAGTACTGTCTTTCAAGTGCTGTTCAGATGGGCAAGATGTGCGTTATGTTTTGATATAACAGATACTTGGTAGATTCTATTTCAAGACCTTCTTTCTTCTCCTTAGGTGAAAATTTCCCGTGTTAGTTTCATCCTTTAAAAAATATAATAGAATATATTCACTTTAAAGTGTGTGTATAGATACTTGAATTTTTCCAGTAAAAAGTTTTTTAATTTGAGTGGGAAATACTGTTTTTTCTGAGAAAAATTTGGAACTGTTTTCTGAGCTAGTTCCTAGTATTTCAGAGTTTTGAAAAGTTTGTAAATAGTTTTAAAGTTTGTATCTCAAAAATCAGTCTGATTAGGACATACTCAGATTATTTTACATTTACTTTATTAAATAGTCTGCTAGAAAATACATAAAATCATCAATTGTAGAGGATGCTTATTTTTCCTTATTTTTCTAAGATCTTTGTATGAAGTATTTGATAAATTCATCATGGTAAGAATGCTGGACAATTTAGAATGCTTTTTTTTCTACTTCCATTTGATATGTTTAAAAAATTCATGTAATATTCATGTGATGGTATGGGTAAGGTTTTGTACTCTATTCTGAACATGAAAGGGACTAAATCTTTTTTTCTTTTTAACAGAACAAGCATATTGCAGTCGTAGCTGGATTCAAATCAATCCAATACAAACTTTCTATTTCAGTTGTTAGAAATGTATTGTTTTTAGATTCTATCTGGAACTACCTAAAATACTGGCAAATCTTCTTTTGATATTTTCTTTTAATAGAAGATATACTGATTAGAATACAGTTGATTTTATTTCATGAAGTCAAAAGAGTATACTATCTTTGTAATTTGCATTATGTTTTTAAAATGTCTTTTATAACTTCAGTTTGTGCTATGCTGTAAAGCAGGAGGGAATTATATTCACAATATTTAATATTCTTCTTTTTGCAAATAATTACAGTTAGTAGGAGGAACAATTTAAATTAATGTTTATCCACTATGAAAGATGGGATTGAGATATGTCTTTTCAGGTTAGTCCCGAAGTCTCACTACACCATGCAAATGACAGCAAAATCATCTTTTTATAATAGGTTTTAAAATATAACCTTACTTGTTTTGTGTGTGCACTTTAAAATGTATTTGCATAATCAGACCTTTGAAGCCAAATACAACTTACCTACTTTTTGTGCATGTGTACATATGCATTTTATGCATCTTGTACATGTTTCACTATTGAAGGTTGGGACACTTTCTAAAGAATCATATATGGCATAACTGATTGCAGGTTCCCTAAAAGAAGATCAAAGAACATAAATGCTGAAATATATCTAGATGCAAGCACTACTGTACAATACATTTATTCTGGATCATTTATTTTGTGGTCATTAGTGATAATCCATACAAATTCTTAATTTTTTCATGTCAAAGGTGGCAACCTTTAATACCTAATTTCTGCATGATATGCAGAAATTGAAGATATTGAATAATGATATGAAGAAATTGAAGATATTGACTTATTAAAATGAATATTTATGATGAAAATATATAGTTTTAATGTTGCAGAACCTGTTGGTTCCAAATGTATATGTTGCATTGAAATTCAAAGCTGGTTCTTTTCTGTATTCCTACCTTTCCTGGGTGAATGCAAATATATTTTATCTTATTTTTTTGCTGTTAATTTATTTTTAAATATTGTTTGTTTCTTTTTTTTTATTTTTTTTAATAGAGTATTGTCTTAAATTCTCAAATGCTAAGTGGAATTGTGCAAAAAGAGGCCCTTTGATAACTAAGATGCTTTTCTCTGTTTACCTCATTCTCATTTTACATCACAGTCTTGTTTCTTATTTGAAATGCTACAGCATGAAAATTAGTGCTATCATTCTAGAGTTCCTAAACAAATTTATTCAATATTCCTTAATGGACAAATAAATTACAGGAAATATATTCGTTAAGCAAAGAAAAAAAAAAAACAAAGATGGCTCAAACCAAAACATGGTATAAGTAGTAGACTCACCGTATTTGAGGATAAAGTTATTAGCCCTCTTAGAACAGCTGCTTCTTTGAGAAGAAAAGATCACCAAATAGTTGAGGTTGGAAGGTTGGAAGGGATCTTCAGGATCATCTAGTACAACCCCTAGTACAACTCCAACCCCTGCTCAAGCAGAGTCAGTTGGAGCTGGATGCCCGGGACCCCATTCAGTCAAGTTTTAAATATCTCCAAGCATGGAAACTCTACTAGTCCTCTGGGCATCTTTTTTCCACTGCTGAACTACCATTCAGGCAGAGCTCTGTTTTTGCTTTTGCCTTTTTCTTCCTGTCCTGTCCTCATCACTGGGTACCACTGAAAACTGTCTGCCCCATCCCCTCTGCCCCCTCTCATGAAATATTTATATGCATTGATAAAGTGTTCCCATGTCAGCCTCCTGTTCCAGGCTGAACAGGCCAAGCTCTTGTAGACTTTCCTCATATGAGAGGAAAGGGCTCCAGGCCCTTCATCATTTTAGTGGCCCTTTCCTGGACTGCCTCCAGTAGCTCCGTGTCTCTGTTATACTGAGGAGTCCAGAACTGGACTCAGTGCTCCAGATGTGCCCTCACCAGGCCTGAGCAGAGCACGAGGATCACCACCCTCGACCTACTGGCAATGCTCTTCCTAATGTAGCCTGGAATACTGTTGGTCATCGTTGCCAAAAGACACATTGCTGGCTTGTGGTCAACTTGTTGTTCACCAGGACCCACAGGTCTTTCTCCACAGAGTTGCTTTCCAACAGGTCATTCTGCAGCCTCTATGGGTAATGCTGTCTGGACTGGAGAACATTTTATTTCCTTCTGTCTACTGCTCTCTTTTCATACTGGCAGTCTACTTTATGCCCTAACTACCTCAAGGCGAAAGGACTACTTAAGGTTGCTGCTAAATTCCGTGTTCTTTCATTTGCACCTACAAGATGCAAATAGGAATTATTTTTCTTTTTCATTGCTCCTTACTTTGTTAAAATGTTGTTTTGGTTTGAATTTATATGCATGAGTCATTTCAGCGTAGTAATTACCACAATTATGGTCAAAAGTGCTGCTATTTGGAAGTGGACTTGCTGGGCAAAGCAGATAAACTGTTTTTTTATTTTATTTAAAAAAAAAAAAGATTGTAAGAAAAACATCTGGGAAATGGTGCTGCAGTAGTTTTCATCTAGCAACCATCTACAATTCAGAAAAGACCGGATCTTTCTCTTTAAAGAATGTTTTCAGTACTTTTTTAGTATTATTTGACTTAGATTTTTAAATTGCTGTCAACGTTATACTGAAAATCTGGTCTATCTTTGAAAAATTCAGTGGTGTTGTTCACCAGGACCCAACTTTTAATTACCAAATCAATTTTAATTCCATCTAATCCTGCCTGCAAAATGCTACTTCAAAAGTGTTTTTGTTTTATTACTTTGACAAATATATGTGTGTTTCTGTATGTATTTTGACTCTTTCAAAGAGAAAAATTTACCAAGTCTTACACTACAACATCGGAGCTTTCTGGTAATTTCAATATAGTTGTGCTTCCAAGAGGCAAGACTTATACATGCTTTGGGACCTACCTGCACATTCTTTCCCTCAAAATTATTGTAGTTGTGGTCTGTTGTTCTTTGTGTTATCTGTTTTGAAATGAAACAGTGAGGATAATCTTTTTCAATAATTAACATCATTGTGTTGTCAGTGTTTAATACCTTATTAAGAAAATTTGAAATTATCAAGTTGTAATTTTAGTCTTTTGCTATACAATGATAAATGCTAGGGGCACTTGCAAACTAGCAATTTCCACTGCTACAAAATTTGCCAACAAATTTTTTTATTATCTTGTTAGAGAAAAACATGAAAGGTAGTATGAAAGCAGGCTATCTGAAGTACAAAGAAGAACCATCAAAACTACTGTCTGGAAACAAATTTCAAGAGCGGTATTTTGTGCTACGGGAAGGAAACCTGCTTCTTTACAAGGATATGAAGGTACAATAGCAGAAAATCTTCACCAATTTAATCATGAGCACTAAAATGTTCTTTTACATGTAGAAATGAGAAGAAAGGTGAATATTATTAAGTGATAATCTTCAGACTTTGGGGGTGAATATTATTAAATGGTAAATTTTTAATCTTTAGGGTTAAAGTGCAATTTTTTATGTTACTATTTCACAGAGATCTTAGTAAAATGAATTTTGGATGTTGCTTATTTAGCTAGTTTAATTTTGCATTAGTATAAGCTGTTTTAAAAAAAAATGAAATCCAAGTTCAGAAATGATTATGGACTGTGCTGTGACTAAGTTTTATGAAAACCCTTTGTACTGAGCCGTATTACAAGCAATGTGGAACTTGTGTGCTGCATATTGGTTTGTCTTCAGATCTCAGAGCCTTTAGAAATTATAAGCAAAGGGGTCTTAAAACCATCCTGATGGAAAACAATATCTCTAAATATGCTAGCAAAATTTTCCTTGCCTCCCAGCTACAAACTTTTCACTAACTTCTCAGCAATGAGGAATACAACCTTCTCCTAAAGTAAAATTTCAGAGGAGGTAAAAAAAAAAAAAAACAAAAAAAAAAAAAAGGAGAGACTTGATATAATCACAGCCTTGCAGACATGAGTACTGATGCTTACATATACATCATAGTCCCAGGGAAACAAAGTCAGGCATACGGATAGGTTGTTGAATTGAATTTCCTGTGAAAAATGTTTTCAGATGTAATCAATTTATGCTGAAGTGTAACACCAAATAAGATATATTGTGAACTATGCCATTCAATTGTTCACTTTAGTTCTCTTAATTTCTACTAAAAAAATACCTCTTGAAGTTTCAAGTGCTTTTATTTTTGCTGGATGCTGGCTTGGCATGTCCAACCAATATATATATGTATATGCTTGCTGACCTTGCTAAAATACTTGGGAGGTTTTTGTTTGTTTGTTTGACAAAGCTTACAGTAATATAAGCTAATGCAAAAGAAATATATCTTCTTCTAAGACTATGGGGATACTTTTAACTAGAATACTCAAGAATATCAAATATAGTGTCACATAATTTAGTGCTAAAACTCAAATTGTCACACATGCAAGACTAAATATTCTCAAAAAAACTTTATTAGGATCTAGGAAAGAGTTTATCATAGGGTTGATGTACTGTGTTTAAAATTCTTTTTTTCAGCCATTCTGATTCACAAAGCATTAAATGATTTCTAAATTCAGATGGCATTTTTTACTTAGTGTAAATACTGCATTATTTTTAAATGGCTTTCAAGCTTTTTTAAATAAGCAAATGAAAATACTGTTCTGACAAAACACCACCTTTTCCTTTTTCTATTTTCTTGTCAGAGATGTTTATCTACCTCCAAAAAATTTTAAGTTATATATAGAAATGAATAGTAAAAGACTGTGACATTGCAGATGGCAAATTGTATTTAATAAGACTGCATGGATTTGTCAATTTATGTATTCTCATAACAGTAAATATTTTGTATATGCAAAAGGAGATAAATTGAGGTTTTTTTCTCAAGAAGAATTATCAAAAACAAGAAATTTCCATGCTATTGTGTATTTAATATATATAAAATATATATATATATATAAATACATATTTTATATATTGCATTTAATTATTTATAATTTAATATATTAAATTACAGTATTGTGTTAATTGGCTGAAAAAACTTGCCATTGTAATGCACAGTCCATAAAAGGTATGCTGTCACACAGACAAACACATGGCAAAGCTCCTTTCAGTGGAATTTTCTGAGAATTAGTAGTATATTCTGGAGAGAAGTCTGTTCAGTAAGGCAGTACGCTTGCTTTGAATCTGAAGACTAGAAGACCAGCCATAAAGCCATAAAATCTCTCTCTCTCTTTTTTCTTTTTTTTTTTTTTTTTTTTTTTTGTTTGTTTGAGGTGGTTTTTGCATTGGAGCCCTGCCGTGAATTCTGTCTTTAGCTAGGTCTCCTGATGTGTCTACTTGTTTCTCTGAGTATCATGGAGAACAATTCTTGGCTATCTTCAAAGATCTACTAGCTTTATTGAGCTTGCTTGCCCTTCAGATCTGCATTCTCCCATCAGATCATATGTAGCAGTCTTCGGTCTGTCCTCTGCTACTTGTATTTTTATGGTCCCCGTGACTGGGGATCACATCCCCAGCCAGTTCTTCCTTGCTTGTGAATATCAGAGCCAGTTGTGTACGGCCCTTGTCTAGCATATCCCCTACCTGTGTCAAGAAGGTGTCTTGACACCTTCCCTAAATCTACAGAATCGCTAGTGGCTCACTGTGATGCCTTTCCAGAAGATGTCAGGGAAAGCAAAGCCTCTTGCAAAGAAGCAGAGTCTGTGATTTGGACACATTCTTGAGGTATTCAGGGAAGACTTCATTTGCTTCTTTTCATTTGCTTCTTTACCTTGTTTGGGTGGTCTGCAACAAATACCCATCATGGTGCTGCAGTCCATCTCATAGAAGTTCACCCGCTGTACGGTTGGCTCACCCCTTAGAATCCTTCATACAGAGGGTACCTCCGTATCTTCCCTGCCTGCCTCTCCTGAAGAGCTCCTATCCCTCAATTACAGAACTCCAGTCACATGAGCCTTACCACCCAATCTCTGTAATTCTGACTATATTGTAATTTTTGACGTTATAGGGACTTCATGTGCTTCCCTTTTCCCAGTGGTGGTGACTGGCCCCGTTGTTAATGGGAAGGAAAGATGTAAAGAACATAATGATTGACAAGCTGGGGTACAGCTCATGAAGTAGTTAACCGTGTAGACAGCTACAGAGCATTTCCTCTTTTATATAGTCTTTTATATTTTTTTTTAATATATTTATTTTTTTTATATTTTTATGATAAAATAACTAAAGTCTTGTTTTATTTTCAGGCCAGCAAACCTGAGAAAGTGTTGCCTGTCAATTCTTTGAAGGTTTATCTTGGAGTGAAAAAGAAAATGAAACCACCAACAAAGTAAGAATAGAAAAGAAAATAAGTTAAATGCTGTGTAGCAAGGTACTGTAGTGTCTTCATGAAAGAGCAGTATAAAATATTGTCGAACAAGGAAAAGCCAAGAAGCTGATTGAAGTGTACCAAATTAATTTACCCTCCATAACATTATTTGTTCTGTTGCTATCTCTACTTTTGTGTTCCATGTTAACTCCTCTATACTAGGAAATTACTTTATTGATCGGCTTTTCTTAATCTTAAGTGTATTATCTCTTGTGGATGTGTATGTTGCTACCTCACTTAGTTTTGTGGTATGTGTCTTGCATTTCACTGATGGGCACACCTTCCCGGCACCAGGGAAAAAAGTAGAAGAAAAACTCAACCAGACTGTCTTTAGTGACAGTCCCCATTGTTCAGTAGAAGGTCTTCCTTTTTCAGGATCCTTTTTATTTTGACATTTTTCTTTCTAAAGAAAGACTACAGTGCCCTTAATGAACATCAGTGCCTGTGTCTCTGGAAAAGAGAGTGAGAAATTACACCTGTGTTTCTCAGATGTGTGAACTTACCCAATCAAAGCTTTGAGACACTGAGGTAATGTAGGTAGGATCCTGCCCGAAGGGGATTCAAAGTTGATTGTAGTCTTTAAGCAGACCTACTCAAACTTTTTCCTGACAGTTGGCACATCAAAACACTCAAAAGATCTGTAAATTTCAGAGCTTAGTTCTGTTAGACAAAACAGGGTGCCATTTTGGTTTTGAGAAAATATATTAAATCCGGGAATGAGTAAGTGATTAGTTTTAAGTACAAATGTAAGAGTATGTAAGCAAGTCTGGATTATTGTGCATAGTTTCATCCCTTGAGGTTTGCTTTCAGTCTAACAATTTTCAACATCAGACTTAGCACAATATTTGGATCCTTAGGACCTATTTGTCACCTCAGAGGTGAACCTATTCCCTGTTTTCAGTTTTTAATTTTATTTATTTATTTAATCTCTGTAGACTTATGTGATTCCTTCTCTTTCCAGCAGAAACACACTTAATGTTTCTTCTGTGCCTTCCCCACCATAAATCTTTATGTGAATGTTTTTTTTCTGGACACCAACTTAGCAATTTTACTTCCAACATCTTTCAGAAAGTAAAGCCGCAGCTGAAACCACACACGTGATCAGGCTTCATCTAGGGTGATTGGCTTTATGCCTTGTCCAGAGCAAAATATTCATTAACTGAGTCTTCTATGAACAAACCCACAGTTTTATTTTGTTTTTCAGTAACCTCCTAGGTTTACACCTTTAACTTATATNAGGGTGCCATTTTGGTTTTGAGAAAATATATTAAATCCAGGAATGAGTAAGTGATTAGTTTTAAGTACAAATGTAAGAGTATGTAAGCAAGTCTGGATTATTGTGCATAGTTTCATCCCTTGAGGTTTGCTTTCAGTCTAACAATTTTCAACATCAGACTTAGCACAATATTTGGATCCTTAGGACCTATTTGTCACCTCAGAGGTGAACTAAAAACATTGTGTGGAAGTCTCTGCAGTTTTAGGAAATATTGTCTCTTTCCTGAGTTTCTGGAACTATTGATTTTTTTTTTTTTTTTTTTTCAGCTGGGGTCTTGCAATATTTTCTGAAAAGCACCACTGGTAGGTAAACATGAAACATGCATCAAACCTGCATAATATCAGTGTTCAGTGTGTATTTAAACTTTCAATTTCAGCATTTTAAAAGATAAGGTTTGAAAATCAATATTTTTTATTTTGTCTGCATGTCTGTTTTTTCTGGTTTTCTTAATTATACATTATATGTTTTAATAATCTTTTGGTGTTTGGTGTCTATTCTCTTACTGTGGCTAAAAATAGCAAATAATCTTAAAATCTGTAGTTCGGAAGTTTATGAAACCTGCACACATGCTTTAAGTTAAGCATTTGCCTGCCTTTTTAAAGCAGAGTAAAATAGTAATTGTGTATTTCACGGTATTTTTATGTAAGCTAGTGTTAATAAATGCTGACAACATTCACAGATGAATGTAAGCAGTGCTTGAACTCCTTTAGAAACTTAGTCTGTAATGTGTCTAGCTGCAACTAGATTTTTTTTCCATTTTTTCTTACTGATTATATATTCTATTCTAGGTATATCTGTTTTGATGGACAGGATTCACAGATGGAGTGGCTGATCAGTATTTTTACTGCACAGGTACTAATCTGGTCAAATATAAGAAATAAAACTTTTCCTACTGCTATGAAAATCCTCCTGGATGATCATGTATATGTATATGTGCACTATGGATAAAACTGCAATATTATTAAGGCTTTTGGAATGTAGTTTTTTGATGTAATTAAATTTAAAAAGACAGTCTTAGCCTATGAAGGCTGTTTTTTTGTAATGCTATTTATATGTCAATATGGAAGAATATGGGAGCAGAAGAGTACAGCCTAGGATCTTCTTTCTGCTGCATTGGGAAGAAGCTGGATGAAGAAATACAGCTCGCTTCCTGAGCAGCAGTAGATATTCTTTGGGTGAAATTTTGGCCATTGACTCAAAGGGTGTCAGCGTGCCACAGTGCCTTGATGGCTCTTGGTTTGCTAGTGAATTTTGCTACTGTGTGCCAAATGGCCGCAACAGCAGGGGCTCTGTTTAAATGCACTGCTGAGGGGACCACCTCTGCAGGCCATGCTGTAGATTTTCCTGGTGTTCAGGTTAGTTTAGCTGCCACTGGCAACTCACTATGTTGGACAGATTCTCTCTCAAGTAAGTAATTTTCTGCTTGTTACTAGATAAAGTGGAGGTAAATTTGAGTGCCACATGCTTGCAAGAGGTGTTTTAATGTTCGCATGGTAGGATTTGGGAGTGACAAAGGTGAGAAGTCTGGCAGGAGACTTTGTGTCTGCCAAAATCTGACACAAACACAGAATCCTTTTAAAAACTTAAACTTCTTTCCAGTGTTTGTGTGAGATTTTTATTGTCTTTCCCATAACATTCAAGGAGCTTTAGGGAATATCACTGTGAATACACATCACTAGATTTATGATTATCTGCAAGCTTTACAAATTACATAAAGTGGACTAGACACAGCACTCTTGCTCTACATACTTCACAGAGGCATGGTAAAAGGGAATCTGTCTTTCTGACCTCTGTCGATAGTAGTACTAGAAGTGCAGTGTTTGCTGTATATGTGAGACTTCCAAAGTTTTGTCTTATTCTGCTCGCTTAACTGACGGAGCTGTTGTGGTTTCTATGGAAACAGTCACTAGTCCCAGCATACATCTCATGGGCATAACATGAGCGGTGTCACAACAAATTGGCAGAGAGATTATTGATATAAGCTACTTGGAAATAACTCATACAGCCTTAGTAACTCTGTTGAAATCCCTTTGACGTAAAATCACAAGAAAGGCAATTTATTCGGATTCTGATCAAGTAGTGTGGTATGTAGAATGTTCCTCTGATGATACAGATCAAAACCTGAGAGACGCTGCTCACTATTCAGGAGACTTTTTGACAACAAAAAAAAATCTTTTAATGTGCATTTTTCTTAACTTTGTGATGACTTAATACTGTTTTCTTTGAAAACTTCATTCTCGTGAGACCAATGAAATCGACAGTACTAACAAACTGTGTTGAGAGGATGGCTTTTTTGGATATCGGCATTCTGGACATTAGTGGAAGTTGTCAGTCTGTGGATTACTTGTGAGATTAAGTGCTAATGAAGCAAAATCAGTGCTCTAAGACAATATTATTTGCAAGGAAAATCTGTCCTTGAGAGTGAAGTGACTCATGTTGTAAAAGCTTACTATAAGATCTCCACATATTTCGCATCTCACAGTAGTACCAAGCAATTATCATAGAATTATCTCCTTTCTAAACCAGAAAAAAATAAATGTCAGCTAAGGTTGTTTCTAGTTAGAATTTTAGAAGCAAAGCTATCTTTAGGGAAGATAGTTTGTCTTCTACCTTATTCATTATCATAGTATTTGAACACTTCTGTGTTAGAGAAGCTGCAGGCAACAGATTTTCTTTATGTTGATGGAGTTACTGGGCTTAGATTGCAAAGAGAAAAATACTAAAAAATAAGTTTCGTATTACTATATTTACATTAAATGATCCAGTGCAATTCAGAGGGAGAAAAATCTATCACAGAATCACGGCATGGTTAAGGTTGGATGGGACCTCTAGAGATCATCTGGTCCAAGCCCCCTGCTCCAGCAAGGACATCTAGAGCACGTGGCACACAGTGGCATCCAGGCGGGTTTGGAAGATCTCCAGAGAAGGAGACTCCACAACCTCTCTGGGCAGCCTGTTCCAAGGCTCTGTCACCCTCACAGGAAAGAAGTTCCACCTCATATGGAGGTGGAACCTCCCTCCTTCAATCTGCTGGCAGTGCTCCTCCTGATGCAGGCCAGGATCCCATTGGCCTTCTTGGCCACGAGGGCACATTGCTGATGTGTTGTCAACCAGGACTCCCAAATCCCTCTCCGTGGAGCTGTTTTCCAGCATGTCAAGCTCTAATCTGTCCTGGTGCGTGGGGTTATTCCTGCCCAGATGCAGGACCCTGCACTCATCCTTGTTGAACCTCATGAAGTTCCTCTCTGCCCACCTCTCCATCTTGTCCGAGTCTCTCTGAATGGCAGCACAGCCCTCGGGAGTGTCGGCCACTCCTCCCGGTTTGGTGTCATCTGCAAACTTGCTGAGGGTGCACTCTGTGCCCTCGTCCAAGTCATTGATGAGCAAGTTCAAGAGCACCGGGCCCTGTACTGACCCCTGCGAGACACCACTGGCCACAGGCCTACAACCAGAGTTGACCCCTTTAAACACCTCCCTCTGGGCTCTGCCATCCAGACAGTCCTCAATCTACTTCACTGTCCACTCATCCCATCCACACTTCCTGAGCTTTCCTATGAGGATGTTATGGGAGACTGTGTTGAAAGCCCTGCTGAAGTCAAGGTAGACAACATCCACAGCTCTCCCTTCATCCATCCAGACGGTCACCTCATCCTAGAAGGCTATCATGTTCGTCAGACATGACTTCCCCTTGGTAAATCCATGTTGACTACTCCTGATCACCTTCTTTTCCTTGACAGACCTAGAGATGGTCTCTAGGATGAGCTACTCCATCACCTTTCCAGAGATGGAGGTGATGCTGACCGGCCTGTAGTTTCCCGGCTCCTCCCTCTTGCCCCCTCTTTCTCGTACTGACTGTGGCAGATATCACCACTGAGAAGGTCTATCTGTGCTCTACCCGCTGTCACCCACCCACCCCCGAAGATGATACCCTTAAGGCGAGCAATGTTTCCTTTGATACCAAAGAGGGCATATGCCATTTTGAGATCAATCTGCAGAGTAATGATAGGTCTGTGTTACTGTGCTCTTCAGTGCTCCGGCAGAGGAAGATTTTATTAGTAAGTACTATCAGTAAGATACTGTTATCTTCTTTCTTTTTTCTCTTTTCTGATAGTGTTTACTCCCATAGAGTAGGTTCTGCAGGGAGTATAAATAGCAAAGCGTAGGTCTGTTGTAATCTAAAACTTTTGTTACACAAAATCAAATTTATCCGGTTGTGATTAATCTTGTACTTTAAATACTAAGTTGATTCTAAGAAGAACTATTGTTTCTTCCATTTGTATGCGAAAATAGTTCCATAGAGTACAGCTAAAACCTGATTCTTGAATTCTGTAATGCAGTTCTGCACAAAATCAGTTAATAGCATATAACTGAAAGTAATTAATTGATATGAAGATGGACACAATTACATATGGTCTCTTCCAATTCCAGTGCCTCTGATCAGCTAGAGAGAGGCACAGCATATTACCATGAGGTGCAGTTGTACAGATAGGTCAAAACTATGAATAAATGCATTTATTATGTAGCATATGTTGCTGGTATTTCTGATGTATTTTCCAGAGCTCTATTTTAAGAAATGTTACAGACACAAAATAGAAATGAGGCTACTTAACTGACAGGGATAGTTCCCCAAAGCTTGCTGAAAATTCATGGGGCCAGATTCCTTCAGGGCCTAAGTTATAGGTCCTCAATTGTTTTCTGAATGCCATTTGTTTACAACAGGAAAGCCTGGCCCTCCATACTGGGCACCTAAATTGCACTTATTCAGGAGAATATGTGCCAGGAGAAGGCTCTCAAAAATAGCAAAGAAATGCCCTGTACCATTGATTCTACAGTGTAGTTAAAAGCATTTATTTTCTTATCTGAAAGTTTCGAAGTAGTGTGGATGATGTTCCAAGTCCTTGAAGTAAGCTAAACTTCTGGTAGAGTAGGTAATGTGGCAAAATGGGCATGTCTAAATCCATTCTAATGCTTTGAAAACCTCTGCTGTATTTGTTATAACTAGCTTGTGGGTTTTTTCTTTGAAGAGACATTCATGTGGATTTCACTATTTCTGTGCACAAAATTCATGTAAACTATAAATTGCTTTTGGTTGGCAAAAGCCTTTCGCTCAGATAAGACATTCCTAGTGTCTCACTGTGATGAAAAAGGAACTTTTTTGACATTTCCTTCGGAGAAGTATTGCAACAGACCACAACCTGATCAGCACCATCTGTGGGAAACTTTAGCTTGTAAAGGTGTGAAGCTATGAAATACTTTAGCTACTATGGAATTTAGGATTCCAGTTCCTGGACTTCTATTCTAAGTCAGTAGTGACAGAATTGCACTCATTCTAGTGGGTATGTAATAGCATTGTGTTAATTGTTAATGGGTAGACTGTTTCCATAGAGAAACAAATCGCTGTATTTTCTTTGCAGTGTTGAAGAAGTAACATAATTCATGCATGCAGGTAGAGCGTTGAACACCAAAAGAGTAATTTTAAAAAAGGAACAATGAATACCCTGATAACCATGAAAAGAAATCTGTGAAATCCATTAGAGATATGACAGTTTCTTCTTAGAAAGATCAGATAATTTCTTACTTGTTCCCAACTTACACTAAGGTTTCTCTGCTAACCCTCTGCTAAATAGGGTTCTAACTAACTAATTTTCTTTGGAGTTGTGCTGGATTATCTCTGTGCACACATCTGTTCCTATGCATCCATTTTGACTCGTAGAATCATGCATCCATTTTGACTTGTAGAATCTCATGTTGGAGCTTTTCCAGAAAAATCTCTTACACTGCCTTGTCCTCGGAGCTGTCTTTCTGGTTATCATTAGCTTCACTAGAAGATCTGTTAGTTTGTAGGTTGTATTCGTTGGGCATTCAGAAGATCATTCTATTCTGTAGAACACATGTGGTTATCACAGGATAAGCAATAAGTGTTTTCTCCCAAATTGTGAGTGTAAGCATTGAAGAACCTGTTTGCAAATTGGGTTAATTGTTACTTCATTTCAGAAAGTTTTATTGTGACTCCTGAAAGTGTATTTACCTAGAATTGAGAAACTGTGAATCAAATGGAGGTATTTTTTCCAGTTTGATGACTTTTTATATTCCAGGTAGATAATAATTTTGATTTGTTGCATGGAGGGAAGATGCATGACAGTTCTACGGAGTCTTTTCCATTCTGTTCACTCAGCATTGTGCAGCACTTACTTAGAATACTAACATAATCTTAAGACTGTAGCTTTCTTCCCTCTTTTATAAAAGGTAGAAAGTGTGGTATAGTATACATTTTTACCAAGGTGTTTAGTTTGAAAATGCATGCCAAAATGTTTTTTATTTATTTGTTTATTTTTTCAGCATACAGATATATGGCCACCTGCTGGAAAGGCAAGAAAACAGTCTATAACTAAAAGTCCAAAGATTGGAGGTTTGCCATTAATTCCCATTCAACAAGATAAGAACACCTGTAAAATTGGAGGGAGTACAGAGGTAAGTGGAGTTTAAATTTGTGGAAATTCTAACCACAGTGCTGTGCTTTGAAATGACCCAGGAATAGTGAGCTCTCTAGAGCTGCATAAATATAAAATATTGATTCTTTTATTGTCAATGCTATTGATAATTCCATTGTTTTTCCATTAAAACAACAGTTAGGACAATTTAAGGTAAAAAGCATTGTGACCTAACCTGGTACCAGCTTCTTTGCTGCTCAGTAAATTCATGGATGATTGTTGTTTGCTTTTCTGGATTTTGGGTTTTTTTTGTTTGTTTGAATTTGAGCAAACACAGATCATTAGAGGTAAATAGGACTTAACCTGGAAATGCACTTAACATTATTACAGTTTTATTTTCCTGAAGTCCTTCAATACTGTGCTGCATGTGTATGTCTCTGTCTATTGCCAGAAAAGCCACACAGTTTTAGTTACAGACCCTGTAAATGTAATGGGAAGCCTGGATGGAACTAACTGCTATGCTTTTAAGTTATAGTATAATTAGACCCAAAGAAGAGCACAGTTGGGGTGCGGAATGTCTGTGATTGACTTGAGTGTCACACTACACTACTTGAGCTAATGATATGTCTCAATTTAGCATCTTAAACTAAGATAAATTCCTGGCACCCACACAGATATAGATGCCTGTGGTGAGGTATTATTTACCTTACTTCCAGCTGAGAAGAAGTAGTGTAGTTAAAGCATTAGTCTGTTTGGGGGAAAATAGTGGTAACTAATCTGATAGCAACAGAGAAAGCATGACTTGGACCTTTGACTACATACAATATTATTTGTTTCAGTAGGGATGTAGATTTCAGTAGAGATGTATTGTCAGCGTTTACAGACAGTGGTTGAGAACGGATGGGTGAGGCTGACTCAAGTCCTGTAGCAAACCAAGGGCAAAGCTAAAAGTAGTTGGAGGCAACTCCATCTCTTTGTCATTGTGGTACTTTCTTCAGGTATTTCTGCTCTGTCTTACTAAAACAGTATAATATGCTGTGATTGCAATTAAGGTCTTGATTTTTCTTGATGGTGCTGCTGTACTCTGTTATGGAGGATTCTAATGTTTAGTACATGCAATTCAGAGATGGTCTGCATTTAATCTTGAAAGTAGAAAAATTATCTTCGCTATTTATGCCATGACTAGATCTGACAAGACTTATGCAAAGGATATATGCATGCTTTGGAATTTTGAGATCAGATTGTATAGTGGAAAATATAAATTAGCAATTATTTACTGGAAATGCAGAATTGGAATGAATAAGAGACTGGTGAGAGGTACATGGTATAACTCAGGAGAAACATTAAACAGCAATGTACCCAGTAGTTTAGTACCTGTTCTAAAAAAAGTATAGATTTTCTTTTTGCATTGATATTTATTGGAAGTACCGTGTGCTAATAAAGTAAATGTGTAATAAAGGAAATCTTCAATCACTCATATAATTAAAACTCCTAAAGCAAATAGAATGAACGATTTTCCATTTCTTCTGCACTGCTCAGTACATACATTTAGTACATGAAAAATGCATTTAGAATATGAAAAGAATATAGAATAATATCACTAAATTAAAAATACACTGCTGCATTTGTGTAGTAAGTCTATGCATTTTTTTCATATATAAAAACAAGAAGACTGAGATACAAGGAAAAAATTCTTTATTTAAAGCCATGATCAAATACCATACTGACTTATAATAGGTTTTACTTATGTAGCGTGTTGAAGGAAGCAGGATGTCTTAGGAATAGTAAAGGATGTAAATAGATATAGTCTTTATTTTTTGTTGGAAGTGTGCAGAAGAAGAATTTACAAATTATTATAAATTTATTTACCTGTTATTTGCTTAAAGTACTAAAGAGAGAAAACAGCTTCTCTTTATGAGAAATAGTTGCTTTTTGTGTTACGGATTATTGGGAGAAAAGTATGGATTCCAGCAGTATAATGGAAGAGTGTATTTTGGTATTAAATAAGTGTGCAGGGGTTCACATTATTAATAATATTATTAGGAAATAGGATGTGGCAGGATTTTTTTTTTAAACATCATCTTGACATGTCACTCATAAACTAAGCTACTGCTGTGTCTGTTTTACTACTCATAGTTTTACTACTAGTAGTATCATTTCAATTTGAAAATTAGGGTTTAACTTCATAAAGTGAATAAGCTCCAAATAGTCTGTGTTAAGTAAATATATGTCAATATACTAGACTATACCAAAAAAACGAAGCATCTTTTAAATTTCAGTATTATATTTGCTCTGTTCCTATTTCATGTAAAAGAAAGTTTACTGGGAAACATACATCAGGAGAGAGACAAGGAGAGAAGGGGAGGAGGGCCCTTGCGATATTTTGTTTAGCAGAGGAAATATGTTGATTTTTGAAGGGTAGTCATAATTCTTCTCGGAGGATGCAAAATTGAAATGTGATGAAATATTTTATTGCTTCAGAGTGAAGTTAAAGACTAATTTATAGCCTAGAATGCGTGTTTTCCTTTTTTTAACGGACTAAATAACAAATGTTATTGTTTTGTATTAATGAATTTAGATTTTATGTGTTGTGTGTATAATACCTCAGATAGTAATTTCTATTATTTTATGAACTGAGCATGAACTGAGCACTCATCTCACACTTGCCTTTATCCTACTATGAAGAAATTATTTAAAATGGAAGATGATACCTTTTCCAAAGAATAAGCAGAACAGACCTCCCCAGTTGTGACAGTTCCTAAGCTGACATAGATGTGATTTACATGGTCCAAATGCTTGTGTTTATTGCTTTTATTATTGAACAAATCCTTGCTGACGTGAAAGCGTAGAGTTTGTTGTTATAGCTTAGATCTCTCTGAATGAAAATAATTTCCTGCAACAACACTTACTTTTGCACTGGGCTTATATTTGCTGATCTCATGAAGAAATCAGTGTCAGTTTAAAACAAAAAGGCAAACAAAACCAGTAGAGGTATTATCGTATTGTCTACCTAATGCAATAATACATAATACAATAGTATCATATCATGTGGCAGTACGCAGGTCATTCCATTTGTGGAAACGCCCTGTATTTCTAGAAGAAAATGATATATATATCATTGGGATATATATACATATATAATACGTTTGTTGACTACTGGAAAGCACTGAGGGGGACCTTGATTCTTTCACATTCTTGTTTGGGACATGAACATTTGGGAGTCATTTACCCATGAGCAAATCATCTCATGCAATTTCAATGCCTCATATTCACTAAAGCAAATGTGAAAAATATTCAAACCCTTTTTTAGGAAAAAAAAGAGCTAGTTTAGATATCTACATGACTTTTCTATTCTGGATCAGGAACTCACTTTAGAAGCAAATCTACCAATATTTGCTGTAACTTCTTTGTATTATGAGATCATGTGCACTTGTATTTCCTTCAGATGAAGCTGAATTGGAATTTGTTCTCCAAGACTATATCTAATGCACACAAAGGAGAATGCAGCCATAGGAGAAGGCTAAAGTTAATTTAAAGTGTATTTAAAAAAAAAAAAAAAAAAAGGGAGTATGGTGTAGATATTAGATCCTCAGTACTTTTTCACTGTGCATATGTAGATTTCCTACAACCTAAGAATTTGAAAACAGGCACCAATATGGAACATTGTATTGTACTCAGCTTGTTTTAGCTGATTTCTCAGTATGTAAATTGGTAGGCATAATTCAAAAAATCAGACAAAGTCTTCTGATTTACTGGGCAGTGTGGAACAGCTGCTGAGAGTGCTTGTGTGTATAGAGTATTGCATTTTGCACATTCATCTAGCTCAGGCATTATGTAATCAAAATGGCAACATTATGATTTTTATTTAGAGCTCCATAAAGTTGTAAAGACTACATAATCTGCTGTGTTTTGCTACAGTAGAACGTTTAAATTTAATCTACTGTGATAGGATGAAAAATTAAATTGTGAATGTCTTCAAAATGAATGTCTTCATTCACTGTCATGGTGCATTTAATTTGTAAATTTATGTAATTTTCAGAAGTATCACTAATCAAGCAAATATGTTCACTAAATCATAATAGCACAAATTGTGGGAATTTAGAACTATTAACTGTGCAATCACAGGTCTTTAGTGAAATTGATTCTTATTTTAAATTGTTATGTGAAACTAGTATGCAAAATTGCAATCTAAATATTGTTGAATATTGTGTTAATTTGAATGATCTTATTTATCTTTGCATGTTTGTTCAGCATATAGAATTGGAATCTGGCAAACCCAAACTTGTTGAGCATCATGAGGATGACTTACTGGAAGAAAGAAAAAACTTGAAAGAAAAAGCATCTATTGTGGCACAGTGTTTGGAACGCAAGGAGGAAGAAGTGCGAAATCAAACAAAGAAGCATCGGAGCTTGACCTGTGTGGAGGACAGAGGTGTAGGTAGGACTGATCAAAGACCACATAAGGAAGCAAAAGCACTGAAAAAAAATAAGAACAAAGCAAACAAGACTACTTTGGATATGGATAACAAATTGCCGTCAAATGTGATTCAGGAATTAAACATGGTGTTGCAGAGAAACAGAGCTCTTCATGATGAAACCTCCAGCTGATTTCTAAAGCTTAAAGAAAATAATATATATATATTTACATATAGGAAAAAACTGTCTTTTTTGAAGTGTACAGTTTGTACAGTGCAAAGGAAGTATAATTTGTTTATATGCAGCTGTTGATATATGCTTATATGTTGTATGATATATATACTTATGCAACATTATAATTTAAGACTGAACTGATTATGTAACAGTCCAGAAATTTGGAAGTTCTTGATGTTCCGTGCAATGGTACCTGGGTTTTACTCTTTTCTTAATGCAGATTTTAAGTTAGATGTAAGAACTGTAAGCACTAGTAAAAATTTTTGGTCTATTTATACTTTCTACCATCTTATAAGTACTGGAGAAATATTTTTGGAAGGAAGAGTAGAGACACGCTGAAATTTATAGTACTGATTTGCAACATTTTTAATTGCCTAACACTGTATGAAAATAAGTAGCTTATCTGCTTTGAAGAGGATTTTTTTTCTGCATTTAGGAATAAACTGAGTGTCTCTCCATAGATTTTTTCCTCTACAGATTGGACGGTGAAACGATCAAAAAATGAGAGGGATGTGGTACATAAGACAAAACTATGTCTACATGGCGTATGTCTGATTATGTTCTCTAAATAATGAAAAAAATACTGAGGGTCCAAAAGGAATTCTTCCAAGCAACTTCATTTAATTTAATGCATATATGAATTTGAAGGATAGCATCATCTTTTTGCTCAACAGATTGGACTATAAATAGGAACTGGGTAGCTCAGGGTCAAGAAGGCAGTTTTTTGCATCAGTAGGTCAGTCTTTAAATGTGGCTTGTTTGGTGCTAACAAAGTTGCTATTCTCTGATGAATATTTAATAGTCCCATTGAAAATATTTTTTCTTGGGAAAAATGACCCCCACACAAATACATCCATCAAAAGGGCACTAATTCACTCAGTTAAGGAGTGCCAATTACTACGTGTGTGAGGAATTAACCTTTCCTTTTATCGATAGGACAAGGTTGTAGATATGCTGCTCACAGGGACTATGTAATGCCTGTGCTGCTGCTCTAATTCTTCAGAGCACAAAGACAGATCGCAAGGCTGAGACAACAGCAAGCATATGGTGTATTATCTTGCAATTATTTGCTTTGGTTTTAAGCCAAGAGCTACTTGAAGATGAGTATCTGTCAGTTAGGCTTTTTTTTTTTTTTCAATTGTTTTTGTGCAAGCAGTGAAATTAAGCTTGGTTCTCTTCAGTTGTTTTGTGGATCTCACTTTTACTTGTCCCATAGGATTGACCTGTGCTGTGCTGGGTGCTTCCCTAGTGAGGCAGGTGCTGGCTGCTTAGGATGGAGAGGTGCTGAACTTACCCTGCAAAATAGCAGCGCCTGCTTCCATTTGTTGCTTTGCTAGTTCTGTTTTTGTTTGTACTGAGCAACTTCATTGTGAAAAAGTTGTTTGGTTGAAGAAATTACTCAAATAATGTATATGGTAGCTTGGTAGGAGGTGAAGTGAGAGCAAAACAAATGGCTTTATAGTGTTTCAGATTGCTACTTCTGGAATGTAGCACTGGCAAAGTAAGCTTAGTCTTTCACACTTTGCATTTATCACATTTGTCCAGTTGTTAAATCTGAAATGAGCTTGTACATTTTTATTTTCCCAGTGCACTATTGATTGTTTTGTTACTCTTAATTTGTAATTGGGCCAAAGCACTGAGCTGAAGAAAGCATATAAACCTGAATTTAAATTGTATTGACTAAAGCTAGTCCTTAATGTTAATAAGTGATTTCTTAAATGCTGAATTGAATCAGGAGGGGAGAAGTTACTTCCTCTCTGAGGCAGGACCTGAATATACTGTTTACACTTAGACATTTATTTGCAAATATTTTTCAGTATTGAGTCACGGTTGCATGGTTGCTGTATCGTTTATCTTTTTAGTGGCTTGTTAAAAATGATATTCACCTCACTGCAGAAAGTCTCCTGCAACATTTAAGCCCTACGCTAATGGAATAAATGGAGAAATGGAAAGGTTTTGTGCATTGAAGTGAATATGTCAGTGTAGAAAATATTTTGTGTATTTGTACTGGACCTGCAGATTACAAAAGTACTATTTCTGTTTCAAAAGGAGATCGTGAATGCAGTATCTGTATGACTGCTGTTAAAGGACCCTAAAATCCAGGGCAAAAGATGTTTACTAAGATATGTTTAAATGATTACTTTTCAATCACACTGTCTTCAAAGCTGTTGAATCCTCAGTGAAATGTTCAGATGTTTTTAATGTTATATGCACATATGTAGAGACACAGTGGATTGTGACAGTGTTAACTTACACAAAACTTCTATGGGAAAATTAAAATCTTTAATTAATCATTTGGAATAGGAATCAGAGACTTGTGCCAATTACCTGATAAATCACTATTGCACTACACATTTCAGAATGACTTAAGGTCTGAAGAATAAATGTGGTGTTTACTACGATACTTTAATGGCTGCTGTTCTTTATTGTTCCTGTGCCATACAATGGAATGGCAAAAGAAGTGTAATTTTCAGACAATAAATGCTTATTTTTGGAATAAATGCTATTTCTCTAAACTAGATGATGGCATTTCTTCAGGAAATAAGTCAATAAAGTAATTTTAAAAATTTATTTGTGTCTTTCCAAAATAGCTTTATGGAACAGCCAGTGTGTTTTTTTTGTTTTGTTTCTTTCATCTGCAAAAAAAAAGTTAGATGAGGTATGGATACAACTGTATGCATGTGCTGTAACAGTGGGAAGAGTAGGATTAAAATCTCAGTAAATCTCAGATCCACCGTTACTTTTAGACCCCTGTAGTCATCATAGATGTAAAGGTGACATGTAAGAATAACTTACACTAATTATTTTAACATAATATTTTCTCTATATTTTACATGTTTATTGGGATGGAGGAAGGAATAACTTTTAATTTTCATTAGCCAGGAAGAAAAACCAAAGCAAAGACTAAAGGATTATCAGTTAGAATGCTCTCTTTTCTTTTTTCCTTTTTTCCTCCTTTCCCCCTTTTTGGATTTGGAATTTTTCTTTGATCTTGTTTCCAGATGTTATTTTCAGCAGATTCAACTGCAGAGGCTGCTTCAACATGGGCTTGGGCTTTAACCATCTGAGATCTGCACAGTGTTTGTGCTGAACTTCTACTTTAATGTGTCACTCAGGATGAGACACAATCTTTGCATGTTGTAAGGCATGGTAGATGGTATTCAAGCATCTGTCTAGCGTGGAAAATTTGTTTTTATCCCTAAAGACAATTTCAGTTCACGGGGAGATTTTGGGCATATTTTTGTTTTTTTTCATTGTGAAGAACTCTGCATTGTAGAGTTGAAGAAAAACTTCTACTGAGGATGGTAGAAGCCCGAATTAAATAAAAAATGTACTGGCTCAAGTCCCTGCTATGTCCTTCGCAGAGTCGAAGTAATATATTAGATTTGGACTACTTAGCCGTAACTGGCAAATCTGCAGATTTAGTAAGTCGTATTGGAAAACCTGTTTGAGGTACAAACAGAACAGCATGATGGATGGAATGTATTCCAGGTGTAAGTGTTTGAAAAAATAAATATACTGACTTCCAAACCTGAGTCCACTGCAGTAAGATGGGCTGAGCTCGTCCGGTTTTGTTAGTGATTCGCATGAGCTCGAGATGTCACACTTTTTGCGTGTAACTCTATTGTAAGTAGGTTTCTTTTGTTGCAGAGTTGAGGGGGAAAAACAGAATCATAGAGTAACTGATGTTAGAAGAGTAACTGATTTTAGAAGAGACTGCTCAACATCTGGTCACACAGAGCAGACTACTCATAGCCTTTCTGGGTGGTTTTTGAGTATCTTCAAAAATGAGGACTCCACAACCTCTCTGAGCAACCTGTTCAAAGTCAAGAAGTGTTTTCTATGCACAGGTGGAATTTCTTGTGTTTCAGTCTGTGCCTGTTACCTCTTGTACTGTCCCTGGCCCCAACTGAAATAACCTAATTTATCCAGGAAGTATTATTATTGTCTTCCATATACGCACATTTTGTTCACTAACTTGGTGCCAGTGATTCATTTATTACCCAAACTTTAGCCCTGCTTTCTACATAGATCCCGTGACTTCTCTGGCTATTAAAGTTGGCTTGCTACTGTGAAACATGGCCCAAACCATTGGGCCATGATTCAGGCTTGCCTTAGCTTTTATCTTAAGTCCTGATAGAAGTCTTCTCACTGATGACTCGTAAAGAAAGTGACTTCACTAAACTGGCCAAGAGCAAGAGAAGTTTAAGAGCTGACAGGCTTCTCCACTCACATAATGCTACATGCTACAAAGCTTTGCAGCCCATCTCTATAAATGTCCCTGAAGTTGTTTGATGTATTTACATTTATAGACCTTAGCAATTTGGAAAGCAAATTTTAAAGCAAATGTGCTCTGTTTGCTCTCTAATTTATTTTAGTTCAGTGCCTTAATAATCCCATAATATGTGTTGTGCTTGGTAATAAAGAAATGTATTTTCTTGCAAATTATACCTTTGGTTACATAATCAACAAGGCTTTTTCATTTAAAATTTAATTAGCAATGGTTTGTCCAGTACTGCAGACTACTTAAGACCTAATAGCTTAGAATAAATTGAGGTTTAGTGTATGTATGCTATATAACTTGTCATGGTCTTTCCTATCTGTGTTTCCAATACATTCTATTTAAAAGCTAATAATGTATTTGTATATGACTAGTTTTGGTTTATATGTCTTTTTATGTATTTAATTTACAGCATGACTGAAATATATTTCCTCCTAATAGGCTTTAGCCATTTAGCATTTATTTTTTCCATGTCTTATTAGTTTGAACTTGTCCCTCATTTTAACTTTGTTTTCATTTTTGGCTGTTGACATCTTCAGCCTATACCCTGGAATTGGTAGCGCTCTTTGGATTATAAATATTGCAAATTATATATAACACTCCCAAGGTCTTCCCAGGCTTTTATAGGTAAAACATACTGTTACTTGAGGTTCTTCACTATATTTTGCTTTAAAGTGGAAACCAGAATTTATGGGAGATTATTCAGCCTCATTGTAGGTGAATATCAACTCAGATTTTTTGTTAAATCACTGAGCAAAAACACAGTAAGTTTTATCCACATGCTTGAGACTGTTGGTTTAGTGCCCTTTCTATCTATCACACTCTAGTACAGTATAGTTTAAGTCGACAAAATTAGATTAGAAAAACTTGGCATTGGACCTTTTTTTTTTAACATTTTCATTACCAGTGTGCATAAAACTAAATATGAAATATCTGTAAAATAGAGCAAAAATACCTCTTAGCATGACAAAGTTGCTTATTACTCATTAAACAGAAAACCAGAATTTATTATAGCTTCTTTTCTTTTTTCTTTTTTTTGCAGCTTTAAAAGAAAGGTCCTTATCTACTTGAAATTTCTATGCATATTCTATACTCGTTAACAGAGTTTCCTGTAGACAGCTCATCTTTAAAGACCTTAATTTTGATGGAGAAAAAATACTTATCAAGATGAATTGAAGTCTAACGTATTTTACAACAGACCTTTTATAAGGGTTTCCTTCCCTATCTACATTATAGCAGCTTTTTTACTTCTCTAAACAGTAGCTCTGAGATAAATACATACCCTGCAACAGTTATCCATCTCTTTTTATGTCAGTCACCAAATAAATTAAATAAAAAAGTTTCTCTTGACTGACTTCATAAACTATACAAATTTGAGATATTTGCCCTTTATGATCAGAATTTTTCAAAACAACCTCACAGCATTAGGCAAAATATTTCTATTGAAATTCAGCAGCCATGAATGTCTGTCTGTCTTGAATAATATCGCCTTGATTTGCTGTGGCCAGCAATGAGGAAGCAGTTACTGTGAATCTGAATTAGCTGCTAATTTATCTCCAGTTGAGTCTCTTTAGGATATTTCTGCTTAATGTTTCAGTAGTTTCTTCCTGATGAAGAGGGAATGATTGCTTTGTACTGTTCTTTTACCATTCACTGCTCGTATGCATCACTGCTGCTGCATGCAGGTCTCCTTAAATGAAATTCAATTTTTTTAATTTCACTGATTATTTTGATCTGTTTTAGTCATGAGTTGGTAATAATACATACAGAAAGCTAGTGGTAGGAGTATCCTATCTTATACTCTTTCTAGCTTCTCTCTGCCTGTCTGAAGCTTAAATCAGCTTTAACATGAATAATCATAAACAGGAATAGGCAGTTCTGAGCCCTCTTAGTATCTACCTTATCGGTGATCTATGGCATAGTCTGACAGAGAAAAATGCTTTAAAAATAGTCACTGCTGGAAAGGAAATGATTTGTAATGTGAAGGTCAGCATGGAGAATTCTTTATAATTATTATCTTAAGTACACTTAATGCTTGTGGTTGTTCCTCATTCTCTCCTTGGGTCCAAAAAGGTGTTCTTCTAAAGTTCCAAATATGTAGACAGAGGTTAATCTTTAAAAATCTAGAAAAAAAAAATCATATCTACTTAATGTTACCATTTGCATAAGCACAGTAAATGATTTTTGAGGGGGATAAATAATTTTTTAAATAAAGATAGGCAAGGAAATTATGTGCTGCTGAACTCACGCTCTCATGTTCGTACTTACCAGCTATGATGAGAATCTTCTTTAACACTGTTTCAGTCACGTGGAGTTGAAAAATAAGTAAGAAAAATTCAAGGTAGTCCAGACGCCCTGTTGGCTCAGAAATGCAATATGGTGCCTGCTCTCCAAAACCTCGTTGCCTTGTGGCTTGCTGCTGCCCATCTTCCTGCTCTCTCGTGTTTCATTAGTGAAAATGGACACATGAAAGCATGACCTACTCTCATGGTTGCTCAGAATGCTTGGGAAAATCACAGCCACTCTCCCTTTCTTATCTTCCCCCACATTGTCCTCTTATCACTAGTTACGTAGGTCAGGAGTAGGATGCTACCTGCGCAGTTTGCATTATGTTTAAGTGAAGGACCAGTTTACGTGTTGCCATGATCAAACAAATCAACTTTTCTTTTGCTATCCAGGTAAAACACTTACTAGACCAAGAGGAGGAAAAGCTATAAATACAAGCAAAATTATGTAGGCAAAATTATGGTGACATTCCTATTTTTAGATTCCATTTTCTGCCAATAATTTAAATTCTATGCAGAATGTAGAGTTCATGCCCCTTTATTAACTTTATTAACAACTATTCTACATGCACCAGAAACAGTTTGCTTTCCCAGAAGCACAGCTCCTTGCCATAGACATCTTGGAACAAACTTTGATATTTAGATTTATATTTTTATAATTTATAATTTGTTAACATTAAGTTGTTTTACAAGCAATTAACTTCAGTTAATTGACAATTGATTGAGTCATGAAAAAGCTTTACCAGCCAAAATCTAAGATACCTAGCACATTTCATGTTCTATATGTTTTATACTATTGACAAAAATGACACCTTGCCATTTTTCTAGCTCTTTTTTAATGCCAAATATTTGCTCTTGTGTTCCCTGACATTTGTGTGCACTTTATTTTCAGTTGCAGAAATCTATTTCAGTTTCCAACAGAGGAGAGAAGTTCTTCATCAATTTATTGGGTGTTACCGTAAACATTTAAGGGTGAAGAATGTGTGTATCCTAAGAGATTTTTTTGAGTAATGGAAAATACTCAACTGTTTTAACAGGAGAGAAAGAAAAAAAAAGTTCCAAAAAATAGCTACATGTGTGTCTTCATGAAAAGAATATGATCATTTTAACCTGGTCTGCAATTTTCTTCAGGCCCCCAAAGGTTAATGTCCTGTACATTAGGAATGTTATAATTGAACTGTTGAGAAACAAATTAAAATGTTAATGAACTCTTTTCCCTTTGGAAGTAAACTTAGGTTTCTTATTACCAACACTGCCAGCATCCTCAATCTTATTGTCTAATCGACGGTTAATGGCTCTCTCTTGGTGTCTCTAATTTTCCATAATTAATGTGCATGTAAAATGAACCTTGTAAGTATCTTGTGTTCATATACCACATGCTGAATAATGTAAGCAAACTATTATAGGTTGTTTATGTTTGCCCCTTGCAGTCTCTTGATTTTACTTTGCATTAGCAGAGAGCTGTGAGGGAGGAAAGCAGTCGGCAGCTCACCTTGCCGAAACACTTTCACCTCAGAAACAATGAAAAACTGCTAAACAGCAAAGAGATAGACTGGTTTTGTTGCTGCTGTTGGTTTTTCTCCTTTATCAAAGCATTCTAGTCAATAATATTGTGCAGAATTTTTATTTGGTAACTGATATATTTGACTGTTTAACACAAATACCCTTTTAAGCTTAACATCTAAAAGTTCTGCAAATGGCCTCCATGGCTACTTGTCTGGAGTTACAAAAAAGATTTGATGATAGGGTGAAGGGCAGGATATAAGATTAAAAATCATGAAAAATTGTATAGCTTGGAGAAGTTATACTGAGGGAGTTTTGCTAGAGAAAACACATTGTTTTCAATTTTAAAGTTGGGCTTCGTTTCTGGGCAATGAAAAAGCAAGTCACTAACCAGAAATTTGCTGTGCATTTGTGAACAGAAATTCTCTTTTTAGAATTTTTTTTAGCTTTGCAGTACAGAATGCTGGCTTAAAATTACCATATTTGAGAACTGTGATTAAAGACTTTTATATGGTTATTTTTTTTCTACTTTTTGTATTAAATTCTGCTCTACCTGTAAACTTGAGGAAGTTTCAGAAACTTCCCCGTGAAGCAGGTCAGGGTAGCTTCACCCTTACTCACAGAGAATAGATGCCACAAGAGTGCCTTTTAGCAGTTACCTTTTTAATAAGTTCTTTTTCAGCTCCTGCTTTTAAAATACAGACCGCTTCATGGAAATCAGATACGCTCTTCATTTTTTCTCATTGGAGTTGCAAAGAGCTCACTCATCAAGATTCTGTAACAGTTCCCTTTTCAATCTCTTCATTTATCACCTGCCACTGTAAATTACATAAAGGTTGAATCTGCAATCTGGCAGCTAGGATGCCCTATTTTGCTATATTTTTTTACTCTGAAATAATATCTTTTAAAGAGAAGAAAAATGCATAGAAATAAATAAATAAGGAAGAAAACTGGAAGAAAACTTGTGCAACCCTCAGTAGATCAGAGCTGCTTGTAATTAAAAGAAATGCCTCTCAGTGGCTACATATGCTGTAAGGTTGAGGAATCTGGTCGCCTACAAGCTAGTGAATGGTGGTTCCATGTAAAGCCAAGCTGTCTCTCTCCCCAGGCCCAGTTCCTGTTTTCTTCACGCTCCTCTTCCTTGGCTGCTCAGCTAGGACAGGATGTTGCCCATCTGCTCCAGCACTTCCAGCTCAGCTGCAGGAGAGCAGCGGGCAGCCCCAGGCTGCTCTGTCCAGGGAGCTGAATAATGAGACATGGCAGGGAACAAGCACTAAGAAAATGTGATAAAGTAAAAACAGTGATAGAAGTTTGGGTTATCAGGGCCTTCACTGTGTCTTTTCATTGTACTGAGTTTCTTTTAAGCTGAGTCAGATATAACTCATGTTTGTAGTTGCACAGGATTTTTGGCTGACCAGTGAGACACAGCAGTATTTAAAAAAATGGTAACAAACCATCTTCTTCCTAGGCATACAAGGAATAAATAATTTCAACAGCAAAAATTCTTTGTATCTTAAATTACTGTAAATTATGGTAGGATCCCATTACAGAATTCCTAGGTAAGCTTTCTTTTCCTTATCCTAGCAACCTAATTTGAAATCCTGGTGATACTGTATTTTAAAGCTGGAAAGCTGCTGCCTTTTCTTACTGTACTATACTTGCCCTAGGGCACATTCATTGCTTCTGGTGGCTGTGCTAATATGGGTGAGGTCTGAATGTGGGACCCCCTAGCTCAAAAGCAACACTGCAGGTTAAAAATAGGAGCTTAGTCTGATGCATGCGGCTATAGCTGCTTGTTTGATTAATATTTTCTGCTTTGCCTTCAACTTCTTAACCTTAAATTAAGGTTTATATAAAATTAGGAAAGACTGTTTCCCCACTGCCAAGAATAAATTTTGATTTGAATGTGAAGGGATATTTTAGTTTTCTCATCTGTGGTACAGAGTTAGCATTCAGACTAAGTGAGGTTCCTGTCGGAAATATCTTCATGCTTTCAGACATTTCGTTTCCTTTTACACCATATGTCCCAGCTTTAACTTTAACTAACAGGGATTTTATAGGCTTGTGGCATAGGCAATCTGCTCCTGTGAGACACAGAAGGATTTGGTCCCTGGATTTATGTCTGCTGTAACATAAACAAGAATAAATTCAGGTATATGGAGGTCACCTGCTGCTAATTTGAACAGTGTGGAGTTTATTCATTTCCTACAGCTAATCTGGACGCTAAATGGAGATTTAATCTGAGCTTTTTTTTAATATGCACCACCGCTATAGGTAAATATTTCCCTCAGAATTTCACTTTCAGGAAAAAGGTTAAAGAAAGAGATGATTCTCTAAAATTTTGGACTTATGAGGACTCCAGGAGAAACTCATCTCTTGAAAAAATATGTAATATTATCATCCTTCCTCTCCCCTCTGATTTCTGCCAAAAAGGTAAGTATGTTAAGTATAAAAATAGTGTAATACTCTCTAATATTATAAATTGACAGGACATTCTTAAAATATTTTATAAATATACTTACCTTGTTCCCCATCCTAGCACCACATTGCTAGTACGTTATCTCATTGTTCTATATATATCTTCATGAATTTTTCTTTAAGTGTGGAAAAGATCTTCAAGCTTCTAGAAAAGGTGTTGCATAATATATTAAGTCAGGTAATTACAGTGCAACTGCTTGCAGATTTCCAGGTACAGGTGTTGTAATGTGCATTCAGGCTATGATCATATTTAATATATCACAGGCATAAAATTTGTATTTGCTGAGCCTTATATGCAATGAGGTTTTCATCTAATTTTCGTTTATAAGTAATGAGCCAAGGTGAGCTGGTGATGTCTTAGCATGATTAGATACTGACAAGGGGGACTCATCAACCCTGATCTTAGCCCTGGAGAAAAGAGCATCCTGGATAATTTCATGCTCAAAGCACATCATTACACTATGTACAGTCTCTCAACACACTTCCATGATAGTATTTTTCCCAATATAAATTACAAAATTTTTTTTTGCAAAAGGATAGTTTTGTGTTATTAGTGGCACATGGGAAAGAGAGGAAAAACAGCTATTGACAAGCAAAGATAAATGTCCCACCATATGGATCCTAGCACTTCAATTACATTGTTCTCTTTCCTTTTATAGCAACTTTTAGGGATAATAATTTTTCAGCTAATTAAAGACCAGCTGCTACGAGCAAGCTCAGCACCCAATTAAGCAATCCGAACCTGGTAAGCCGTCTCTTACTGCCCACAGCCAGTTGCAGCACCTCCTGGCCTGTCGGTGCTGCTCCTTAGACGAGAGGTGTCGCTATACTGCCCGACTCTGCTGGATGCCCTGCTTTGAGACCGGCTAACATCGTGTTTGCTTCTGCGATAACTTGTGGTTTTCTACATTTTTTAAGTTTACTGACAATTAAAAGGCTGTTTTAGAAAAAGTTTTCCTGGGTAGGAAAACACAGATATTTTTCCTGAATGCAAAGAGCAGTTTGCCTACAGCAACTTCCTGCTACTTAATGACCTTTAGAGAAATGAAGTTATTACTTCAGTTAGAATATTTTTTCATGATATTTTAAGGGTACAGTCTCTATGAATGCAGTTCATTTTTATTCTGATTGTGTCATAATGTAAATAAATAATCCATTATATATTTGATTTCTTGGACTTGTTTATAAAAAGTAATCACAGGAGAACTTTTTAGGACCAGCAGCCACTTTAGAGCTTTGTACGAGAGCAGAGTAAAACAAAATCTGTATAACTTGGACTCTTTCTGTTCACCAAAAGTGCTAAAACACATAGTTAGGAATTTGCTGGCAGTGACAGTGGGGAGAGGGGAGGAAATCTGCAAGTGGCAGAATCACTTTGGCGAAATCCAGCAAAAGCTGAGTGTAGCTTCAGGGCCTAATCACAGAGTTTGGTAAATTCATCTTGAATTTACCATGATGAAAATTTTACAGAAAGAAACACTTTGAATGATTCGTGAATGTTGTTGCAAACCACTTGCTAGAATTGGTGTCATAATTGTCATAGCTTTCCATTTAACATACAACTCAAAAAGACAAAAATAGTGGTTTCCATTAAAAAAAAAAGCCCAAAAGTGAAGTATTCTTTTCCACGGATCCCATGATCACCTAATCAATATTTAGCAAAAGACTGTCATTTGACAGAGTTCAGAGAAGAGCAAAGATGATTTACAAGCATGAGTAGTCATTGAGAAGATTTGGGCTAGCTAATTAAGAAGGGACTGAAGGAGAGTATTTTATTAGTGTATTATTTTGATATATATTTTATTTTTATTTGTTTTATTGGTGAGAAATAGGAAGGGTTTTGCCAGCAGAGTGGCAATTCCCAATGTCAGACAGAGCTCTCCATACACAAGAGCTACTCTAGTGGCAATCTCTGCACTGGGTCTGTGCCTGACTTTATAGGCTTGTCAGCACAGGAGAAGAAAGGTAAGCTTCGTTCTTGAAGAATAAGCAGTATGCCTTTCAGGGCATACGCAATACAGGAGGCTTTTAACTGGTTAAAATATAAGGTTGCATCTAATTCTTTAGAACATAAGAATAAAAGGAATAACTCAGGCTGTGGTTTTAAGCTGATTAGGTGATTTTATGAACTATGAAAAAATGCATTTGTTTTTCAAAAGAGAGGAATGAGTTAGTTCAGAGAAATGTATAGATAATATTATTTGTTTTTACTGGAAATGGCAGGATTGAGAAATGCCACCAAAACCTCAAGGGAAATGACAAAAATCACAATCACGAGTGTGAGATCGGATAAGTTTCCTAGGTTCAGCCATTTGGCTAAATGCCCTTGATACCTATGATTACCGCAGTCGTCACACCCAAATTCTCCCCAGTTTCCTCAAGGGGAATCAAGAAGCTCCACTGTGATTATTTTCAGCCTGTTCCAGACAGGTGTGAAGAATGTTTAATTTGGCACTACTCTGCCAAATTGGTTTTGGAGGCATAGTTTTACTTCTGTGTTTGAATGGCTTCCATGGATTAGGGTAGCAGAGAGGGTGATGTTACGGATGAGGTGTACCCCAAGCATTACATTAGTTTCTGGACATGCATGAAAAAAGATGCTTGTAGTTAGAGGCAGGTTTCTGATGGTCTGGCTCAGATTAAAACTGAAATCCAGGTGTCCTTGTCAGAGGTAGAGGTAGTCTTGTGGCTTCTCAAGGCCGTTGGACAGCATACTGTTCTGAATTTCTTTTGTGAATGATATTCTAACTCAAATAGATGTATTTTGTGCTTCTGACCACTGTGTATTCTACACAGATATTTGTCAAAGTTAAGTAGCTTGGCCATTTTCTTTTTTTCTTTTTTTTTCCTAAGAATTGATGTGTTTATCCTACTTTATGGATGGACTGTCAGTAACATTTGATTTTTGCCTTTTCCATCTTTTAATCAAGCCAAATAACACTGTAAAATGAAAATAACACTGTAAAATTGTGCCCAAAATGTGTTCATTCACTCACTCATTCACTTTGAGTAGGTGGTCAAGTAGATATGAAAACACAAGATATTGCAATACATCATTGCATTATTTAATTGCAGAAAAAATATATCTTATCCTTGTCTATTCCAAAATAACTACATAAGATTGAAAAGTCATTTTTGTTTGATTTAATTCCTTTTGATATGTGAATACCTCTAACATGGGCCTATGGAACTGGAAGGTACCCCCTGCATCATGGATTCTAGTTTCCTAAAATCCCTCCTGCAGAAAAATCTGTCATCTTTCTCACGTGTCACACCAGGGACTGCACACTGGCCAAGCTATATAGTAAACCAAAAGTATTGCCATTTAACTAAAAGCAGATATTGGGAAAAACGGGAACAGGAGTAAGAAAACTGAAGATATCAACACTTGATATCCAATGAGTGTATAACATACCTTCCATGACTGTGAGAGGTGAAATATACACTGCCCAGTAAAGACTAAAAAAAGCCCTCCTCTCTGACACAGAGAACTCCTTCCAGACTCAAAGTGTGCAAATGAGCAAGAAATTTCAGAAGTGACCTCAGGATCTTAAAACCACCTGTAGCATCATGCACATTGACCTGTCTTTTAGCTGTAGCCAGTCTGTAGCGCTTCATAACAGCAAATGTCCTCTCACTGTTTCTTCGTGAAGGACAGCACAAAGGGAGCGGAATCCTTCCTCAGCTATAGGCAGGTATCTTTTAATGTTATTCAGAAAAACTTAATCTTCATGTTGCAAAAAGACATGAGCCAACACAACTGACTGATTTCAGCTTTTCCCCCATCCTTCCAAAAATGCATGTCCAGGGATTTACCTTTCTGGGCAGGTTAGTGGAAATAGAGATTAGTGGTCAAAACTAGGAGTATAGCTTGATGAGCTTTGATTTTATTTTCCTAGATCTGACAAAAATTATTAAATGAATTATAGAAGCTCTATTCCATCTGTGGAGCAGCAAAAAATACAGGACAGAGTCCAGAAATTTGGCTTAATTTCTTATTCAGTGACATCTTTATGCGGGTGGCAACTTTAAACATAATTTCTAATATTTTTAATTTCCTGTGGTTAGAAGCAGAAGCAAGGCCTTTTGAAGAAGCTCCAGTTTCATTTGGAGCCCCAGATGCTTGTTAGGTTTTGGTCAACATTATTAGTATTTGCTTGCTTCCTCGAGGCAGATCTTGGTCAATAGAAAAGTACATTGATTTGTTCTTGTGCCCAAAGACGACAGGGCTAGCCAGGCTGCAGCAGCCAAGAACAGCTTGGGTCAGATCCTGGAAATGTGCTATTAGTGTTCAGGCTTTTTTGGAGGTAAGAGAATCTAAGGTTGGCTTCTGACCCTTGGAGGGAACATTTGAAAGTACTGTTATGTAACCCCTAATAGTCGCTTCTTGACTTAATGAACACTTCACTAGGAAATGCCTTCTTAGAAACTCTCCTCAAAGGACACGCAGAGAAATCTCTTAACCTAAGCTGCAATTTGGGTATAGCAATAAAATCAAAGAAATCTCCCTTTATTTTTACCAGAACTGTATGTACAAAATGTGCAACACTATTCCTTTGCTGAAGGACTACTGCTGTTTTGCCCAGGACTTCTTATATTTTAGACATTTTAGATGAAGTTTTCAAAAATAGTTTGGTTGATGTGATTTTCCTTCTTAGTGTATTTAATTAGGGAGAAAGTGAGGATTCAGTACTTTAATAGTGCATATTCCAAAGTGAGAATAGCCTGCAAATTAATTAAAGTAGTAGAAGGAAGGATTAAAAAGGAAGTTATAACTTAAAAGACACTTTATCAGTAATTTTACAGGGTTATTTTGGAGTATTTTTATTGCCTTTACAATGCCCTTTTGGGGGGAGGGGTTATTATTTTTCCACAGGAGAAAAGTATATCTGATTTTCTTATAATCAGTGGCTGTTAATCTATTCCTTTTTAATTTTCTAATAGCAAAATGTAAAGCTTCCTTTTCAGTCCCAGGGAAGGTTTTGTATTTCACTTTTCCTAACAAAAAATCCTCTAAAGAATGCCAAATCATTAGAAAATCAAAATAAAAAAAGCATGATTTACACAGAAAATTACTCTCATTTTGCAAATTATATCTATTCTAGAGAAATTCAAGGGAAAGAACTTTTATGTTAAGATTTAGTGGAAGGTCAACATTTGCATTTTAATAGGAGTGTTTTAGCAAGTACTTTTCCATTATGAGAGCATAAACTCTGTACATTTCGATATAAAGACAGAATGAAGGTATAAAAAGGAGCTGTGGATTTCTGGAATTTGTAAAGGTATAATACATTTATATTTCTTCCTTGATATATGACTAGCACTAAAAGTTCATATCTAATATAAAGCAAACAAAACACCCAAGCAAATTACTAAAGTGAAAAAGAATTTCTCTGCTTTGATGTGTATTGCTCAGAAGAAATTATCTCTTTTTACTAGTTGCTCTTTTAACACAAGTGACAAGCATTTAATACATCTGCTCAGCTGACAAGAGCATCACTGTGGTGACAAATAAAGAAGAAGAATTGGGTTAATTTAGTTATAAATAGATTTACATTCTGCTTCTCCTGAGTCAGCTCCAGAAGACTGATGAGTTCAAAAAAAAATCCTTCTGAGGAATCATTAGCCACCATTACAGAAAGAGGTAAAAGGATTTCCACTCCCTGTAATATGTATCATATCTCTGGCAGGTAAACCCAAAGAAAGTTCCTTCTGTTATTAACTGAATGCACAAGAGAAAATGGAGTTTGTAAGATGTATGGCCTTATTCCTTTGCTGGAGCACAGGGACCCTTTCTATACTGTAGAGCACAAAACCTTCACAAATATTTCTGATATGCTTTGGCACATTTAGTGGTAGAAAAGTTGATGTTGTGATCACTGTAATATTCCTCGAGCTTTTGTATTTTTTTTAATGATTTAGAAGATTTTTTTTTTTAACAAAGTATGATAAGCAGTGACAATATTCTAGTGTTTGTCCAACCACTACTTTTTATCTAATTTGCCTCAACTATTTCGTTTGGATTTTATGTAGTGCCACAGTTCAGTAAAACTCACTGGTATGCAAGCTTAATGGTAACCTAGATAGCTGATGGATCATTTCCTGAATGTGCGGGTAACTTTAAGGGACCAACACGGCAGCAAAAACAAAACAACAATAACAACAAATCAGAGCCTTAAGAAATGATACATTAAAAAAGGGGAATTAGCTGCAGCAGTATAAATATGAATTGACATTGTCAACAGCATATTTTTGTCTGGTAGAGGCATTTGAATCTGTGACTGCAGCCCTGCGCAGATGGGAACACAGACCTCTAGAGGTCTCCCAAGTTATTCAGAGTTACGGCCCTGTTACTTTCCACTAAAAGGCTATTTTTCTCTTACAGTGTTTTTCTTCCAGGCTTCTTTTCCCCTACCCCTCCTCTCTCTCTCTCTTTCTCTTTTTTTTTTTTTTTTTCCTTCTTTTTCTGCCTTTTTCTCTCTCTTACAAAACTTCCCTGCATGTTTATGCACTTCTCATTAAAATCTCCTCTGCTCATTCTTCCTTTCCTTTCCAATTCCTTTAGAAGCTTTCTCATACAACTAAAAAAAAAAAAAAAAAAATCTGCCCTGAAATCGGAGCCCAAGACCTCTCGCCAAGGTAAGGTGGGGGATTTAGAGCCTGACCGGGCTCCATCCATCATCCATTAACTCCTCGCTCTCTGGAGCCCCAGGGCTTGGGAAAGGCTATGTTTCTGCATCCTCCCATCCTCAGCACCTCCTGCTCTTTGCTGGCTGTTTTCATTCCCCATCTTCACTTCCCTGCAGACTTGCTGGGCAGAGGACTCGATACCTGCATGGTACATGCAGATTGTGCCTTTCCCAGGGAGCACAAGGGAGTAAGTGCTGGTCACCTGCTACAAACTAAAACTGGGTTTTCTTTTCCTTATAATGCCTCTTTGCCCGTGTGTAATCAGCAATGTGGGAAGCACAAAGGGAGATGATAACATGCTATGAAGAAAAAACCTTTCAAAGTAGCTGAAGCAGGAGTGCAGCTCACTGAGGTACTCCTGATGGGTTTCAGAGATGAAAGGCAAGTGATGGCTGAAGCCGGTCCTGCTGGATAAAATCCTGCTTCCACGAAGCCCACTGAAGCTAATGTGTTGAACTAACCCAGGGCCAGATCTTAGCTTCCATTTCCCATGTGTCCAAGAGGGAAAGGTGAAAAGTCAAAGGTTGTTTCAGTCTCATCGGTGTCCTCGGCAAGCGTGAGATAAGGTACCTTACTCGGCTGGAGTAAGCAGCAAATAGAAATCAAGTCTGAAAAGAGTACTTGGTAATAGAAATAACATGTCTTGACACAGCAACATGATGATATAATTTAAATGAACATATGCAGTATGAATTAAAGCCACAGACAGCTACTTTTTAGTTGCTACTTCTGCTGTATCGTAGGGAAATGGCTGCCAGCAGGCGGAAGGGCTGTGCTGAAGCTACCTTGGTGCTTTGCATGGCAAAGCAGTAGCCTGCCAGTACAGTGCTGCTGAATGCTGAAAATGTGCCATATTCATCAAAGATGATTGTACTTCTTCAATTATGTTATATGTGTGTAATATATATCTATAATTTATACATATATATATATATATATATATATATATATATATATAAAAAAAAAAGAGACTTCCTGGTGTCAGGGCTGTGACTATGCAGCAAAGGCCAAAAGGCCACACAGCAAAACTATTTGGTTGGTCCACCACACATTTGATGAGGCAGGAGAGCATTAACCTGAACCTAGATATGACCTTGTATTTAATATTCTTTTTAGCTCTGGCTTTTTAAAAACAATACAATTGTTTCAAATGTGCACAGCTGAAAAATGCAGATTAAGTTCTTATTTATTATGTCTTCCATTAGTAGTATTTATTATTGCTATCTGAATAGTACCAAGAAAATACATTTCAATTAGACATTTGTCCCTTCTGCAGGCCAATACACTGTCCAGATGTGACACTGACTCACATGCAGCTTGTGACCAAGTGAAACTTCCTCATCCTCCTGTGGAAGCCAGCTTTCTGGCCTGTCATTTCCTGTTATAGTATAAAAGATTTACGTGTGCTGGGGTTGTTTAGCTTCAGGGAAGCACCGAGGAGGACATTAACTGTCTTAAAATACCTGAATGGCTACTACAAAGTAATAAATAAAAATATCTATTAGTTCTGTTTATGACAGAATGAGAAGTTTGGGGCTAAACTGAAGCACATGTGATTTAGTTTGGAGCTCAGGAAATTTAACACTGAGGCTAGTGAGGCACTGTAACATGTTGCCTGAAGACGTTTCTGCCTCTGGAAACCTCTGAGAACAGGTTTAACTGCAGCAGATGCTTATCTGTCAGGGATGAAATAGATAAAGGTGACTCTGGCATGGAGAGGGACCAGGTTATTTTTCCAGGTCACTTCTTGTGCTATGTATGTACATAATATTGCTCCTATATACCATGGTCCTGAAGACAACCGGTTGTCTTCAGTGGTGCTCACATCCAAAAGGGAGTGGACCTGCAGCATGCAGCAAAGAAACAGAGGAAATGTTGCCTATTTACCTGTGCTTTTGCCTTACTCCCGTATTAGTTTTTACACTGTGAGAAAAATTGGAGAGCTTAATTTAAGGAATCAATTTTTCAGCATAGCATCCTGAAAAGGCAAGATTTGTACTTGTCAATGATTCTTTCATAAAATTATTTGTGTCCTTAAATAGCTCTTCAAAGCTGAACATATGGAACAAGGACACTTGTAAAGGAAATTTTAGCTTTATTTGAGTAAAAATTTGTAGGACTTTTTTTTTCACTTTGAGATTTTTCTCATTTTATTTTGAGTTTTTGGCTCGTGCAGTAAAAACTCTCTTCATAATATTATAATATTCATAATATACCATCCATGTGATTTTCTGAGGATAAGCACTCAAGCACTCTGATGACAGCAGCGAATTTAAAAAGAACTATATTTACATCTGTTTGTCCAAGTATTTATATCACATTTATCATCTCATTCACTGAGTGCTTACAAATAGGTCTGCCAAGCACCAAGCATCAGAGATGATAGATGAGATGCCTTTTAAGACATAGCCAGCAGACGTGAGTTTGGTGATGCTATTGACAAAATTAAAACAACCAAGGTAGAACAGTATTAAGGATCATGTAACAGCCAGAGGAATGAACAGAGTATAACTAATTTTCATTTTTCATATTAGAGCGGTAAACCATTTACACAGATCATCCTCTTGAGCAAATACTAATTTTCATGATCTTGTCATTTATTATTTAAAATCACTGAAAAAATAATAATATGAACCATCAAATAAGTCAGAGTTTCAGAAAGGGGTAACCTGCTTTTAGAAGGTTTATTATTATCAGCAAGGAGAGATTTATCTTCACATGTTGTGTTTTTTCTGCTAAATAGCAAAACAGAATAGAAAATGGCAAGCTATGTGTAGGGTTATACTGAGAAAATAAAATAATTTTCAGTAGAAGCAGCACACATACATAAGAAGCATTGTATATATATATATATAAAGACAAGAACAGCTTTTTTTTAGTTATTTCTGTAATTTTTCATTTTCTGTATGCCCAAAATATTATTTTTGAAATATTGATAATTTTCAGAACTCACCTGGCTATCATCTTTGATCTAATATGAAGTGCACCACATATAGGAATATCCTTTATAGGAAGAAATGAATGTACTTCTGACTAAGGTTAAGTTCTGAAATGATAAATTGCAGGGTTTATTTGCCACGCCTGTGTAGGTCATAGTATGTATAGTATCTCTATATAAGGCAAATATATAAATGTAATACTTTTCTAAATGTTTTCCATCAAGTATTTGCAATTTCTTGTGATTTTCTTGTGTTCAATGCAGCTATGTAGATGCTTAATTTAAAAATTGTTTATGAGTGTGGGACCTTCATTTTTTTGATCTGTTGCTCAATACCTCCATGTCATAGCAAGGTGAAAAGACTATCCTGTTTCCCTGCAGCTTCTTCTGTATTTGAAGGCGATTAGCTTTTTCTCTGAGCAAATCTTGACCAGCTGTTAAAAGTTTTTCCTACAAGCCTGGCAGCATGCAGACTCTTGAGAGATGAAAGGGTGTGCCATCCTTTACCAACACCTGAGGTTATTCTGGTCTCATTGAACCAGGATCATAATTACTATTCTATTGTTTCATTATAATTTTATACTGAATAGCTTACAAGTTCAGCGCTGTATTACTAGCAGGCACTGGAAACTAGTGTTTCCGATTCATAATTAGAGAAGGATGTGGACTACAATATGAGATTTAAATAAATTATTTGGAATGTGCTGCATTGCAATGTCTATGAAATAATTTTCAGGCTCTTTAAAAGCAGAGCTCTTCTGAGTTTCCACTTAGATTTCATGCAAAGCATGTTCATTTATCTACAAATGAATCCTAATGAGGAGCCCTTCAGGTCTTGTGTTGTGCCAAAGATTTCTGCAGAAACTGAAGACCCTTTTGTACAAATCCTTCCTTGCCTTCTTTCAGCGGTGGCTCCTCTGATACCAAAAATGAATATTTCACATCTGATTCCTCAAAGCAGTTGCTAGCTGAGTAATAACATTTCAGCACCTGCAAATGCCTTATTAGAATCCCTTTTATGATTCCCCCTCACCTCTGCACCAAGACTCACTTGCTACAAAATTCTTCAGGATTTTCTCTACGGTCGGTGTTGCACTGTGTAACCCATTCTATCTCGAATATTCACATTAGTGTTACAATATAGCCCTGGACTTTCTTTAAGCTTTAAAATATCTATAGGGATTAAAAATATATATATTATTCATATTGAAACAAAATTATTCCCTAATGTATTTAACAATTGGCACCATTTCTTTTCATAGAAATAAATTTATTGACTTTAACTGATGCTATATTTACACTTACATTTGTGCTTGTGAAAAAGTCATATGTATTTAATGTAATAATATTATGTCAATATGGGAATGTAGATGAATGGGAAAAGAGACATGACTTGCTTCTAAGATTTAACTGATACTATGAATCAAATATAACTTTTTATTTGTATCAAAACTTTGTATTTCTATCACTGTCCAAAAATTTTTGAGATCACCTTGAGGAATTTGACTCACTAATTGCAAGAATATCAGTCTATTGGTTTCCACTAGGTAAGGCAACAACATAAAAATGGATAAAGCAAGAAAAAAAATACTTACATTCATAAATGTCATTACTTTCCTCTGCAAACATTTCCTACTCTCTAGGTGCCAAATGGGTAATATAAATCCTAGGGAAGGTATATATTTTGTGCTTAGACAAGTTTCAAAATGTAACCAGAGTGCTTGTCTACAAACAGAATTTCAAGACTGGTTACCTGCCTTGAGAAAAAGACAAAAAATATTTTGAAAGATCCAGATCACAAAAGTATTGTTGTGTGCAGAAAAACATTATCTTTTTGTATGACAAAGTACAGTAGAATTTTACAGAAAGTATTACAATTTTGAGTGAAGTCTGATCATGAAAGTTAGTAGCGACAGTGAAGACAAAAAGTTCTGTGAACGAGATATTTAAGTGGATTTTACTTAGAGTTTGAGCCTCTGCACTCTTTCCATTTCCGCAGGAGCTCTGGGTGAGTGTTTGCCTCTTGCTTCTCTGGTTTTGCACCCCAAAGAAAACGCTGGGAGCAGCAGCTGTGGTGCGCGTGGCAGGAGGGGGAGCCTGCGGGATCTGAAACGACTGTCGGCCGAGGAGGAGGGATGTAGCCCCTCTGCATGGTGGCTCAGTCTGAAGTACTTTGGGGTTTTATGCTCTGCTCCCAGGGCTGTAATGCTTGTAATATACTGGCTTGACTAATTTTTTGGCACCTATTTCATGTCATACATCAAATTTCCTGTCACTTGCCCAAGACCATATCCAAGACTGCGGCAGAGTCAGGATTTCTACCTGAATTTTTAAGAACAGGACCTGGAAACCACAAATATCCTTTTTGTGTATGTAATTTCTGCAAGAAAGGTGGGGAGGTTATTTCATTTATTTATTTATTTACTTATTTTTTCCTGCTGCTTATACCTCCGCATATAGCTTTGTTCATCCAGAACTGAATGACAAACTTCTGGTCCTGCTCCTTGCTGGATTAGCATTTACTGTTAATCGTTCTTTCCTCAAGGAGAGGGTGGAAATGCCCAGTTCTCAGCTTAATAGAGATTTGTTTGCTCAGGGAGTGGGACAGCTCAGCACCACTAGGGGAAAATCTTCACAGGAAAAATAATGATATTTTGAGGAAATTAATATCTACCAGTTCCCAAACCAACTTACTGTTCATTAATGATATTTGGCTTATAGACTGAAAAAATACGCAATGAAGAAGAAATAATTACAACTGACAATTGTATGTGCTATAACAAAAGTTGTAGTGATATAGAAGTAGTCAAATGATTTCCAAGCTCATGAGTCAGCTTTTAGTCAAGCTGAACTAATACGTGATGTAATAAGCTGTGAAAAACAGTCTAGTCATCCTAGCACACACTGTCGACCCCTACTTTCACACTTTAAATAATCCCCTAATATAGTAGTTACTGTAGTTCTGAAAGATCATTACTAAGTATAATCAGATGATTTAAACATTTCTGTGGTTCAGTTTGGCTGAGTGCTGTACAGCACCTTAGTAGAAGTTTCAGAGCAAAATTATAGCATAAGATTAATATTTTCAGCTCAGCTCTTCTGCTTCTGCAGTAAGTGCACTGCATATCTGCCAGTTTTGTGCAGGACTAGATTAACATGTCTGTTTATGAATTACGTGGCACAGGAGAAAGAAAAGACAAACCTTTTTTTCATATCTATGAAAGCTGCTGGGATAAAGTAAGGTGAACCATTAGGTCTTAGAGATAGAAACATACAGCTCAATTTCTGCTCTTGTTGCTCTGTCAAGTAAAAAAATCCCTCCAATCTTTCATACTCTGGTTATTATAAAGAATTTATCTGGATAGCTTGCCAATACATTGGAGCTTGTTGCATTTTAGAGATGTTGTAAATGCATGTCAGGGACATGGATATCAAAGATATTGAATAAATAGAAAACACAAATTGTTCATTGTAGAATAACCTATGAGTATAACAAGGTTGGGGAACATTGCGAATAGAAAAGGGAATGTATGGAAGCATAAAATTTACAAGCTTAAAGACTTCTTTTCACCCTTTGAGGATAATTTGTGTTGCTCTAGTGGTGGTTTTTCAGGTGCTTGTGCTTGATGAACTGATTCTGTGCAGCCCAGCTATCCTCCTCCCCTTCTCTACAAGCGCAATCCAAACAGATTTGCATCAGTAACTGGAGAATTTTTGGTGTTAGCTGTGCTTGCAAAGACTGATTTAGGAGAGGATAACACTGCAGGGCGTGGCCTAGGGAGTGTGATATTTGGGTAATAAAACATTGGTCTGTTGGTGGAAATCTGAACACTGCCAGATGTAATTGCCATTCCCCATTCCTACAGTTCTCAAGTAAACCTGATGTAGCAGCCAACACACTTCAGGAAAAGTTTTTTTTTTTTTTTTAAATGTCTATTATTTTTCTTATGAGGAACTATCTGAGGATACTAAGGAGAGTCTGTCAGACCTAAATGTCATTGTTTCTCCCAGTCGCTATGTATGTGCTGGCAGTGTACCAGGCCTCAACGTCTGAGCCTCTTCCACCACGATCAGATGGGATTGCCAACAATAAATTATGTTTGCAATAAAAATTCTCTATCTTAGATCAAACATTTGCATCTGCTCTGTCAAACAGAGTCCAAGCTGGATGGGTGGGCGGGAGATTTCTGAAGAGGAGAGGCTGAGAGATGCCACAAATATGCCATTTCCTGAGAGGACAAGGTCAGTACATGACCTGCACTGTGCCTTGCCATGAAAGGAGACTTTCTTGATTTTCTGCAGGATTTTTCTGTTAAGGACCTGGACAAAAATGAAAAGTAGGACAGAAAAGTTTCTGTGTGAGAGTAATTTCAAATACTCTCACTTAAACATTTATGAAGAGAAACCAAGTGACTACACAGAAAATTCAAAATCTGAATGTCAACAGGCAATTTCAGAGGCAGGGAAATGTCCAAATGTACTCCCGTGTTAGAGTAGGAGCTCTTTTTTATAATCTCTATTGGCACTCCCAGAATACATATCCTAGGCTTTTCTTAAAGAATATCACAAGATATACAATCAAGAATAACACATATACATAGTAAATAATGTATTACCTGAAATGTTACTTTATCATCTAATAATGGGATTTGTGAAGTGATATATTAAATAGTAATCTTAAGTTTTATTATCTCTGGGTATTTTTAAATCTTATTTTTGAGGACAAAACCAGAAAGAATATGAAGTTCATTTTCATATTTACAACACCAGATGATGTTAGCCTTTTTAAAATTTGCTCAGACTATATGGTAGAAAGTCATTTACCAATATCAACTTCAATTTCAATAAGAGATATTAAAAGAACAAACAAAGTACAACAGCATTTTATATTGTAGGAAACTGTTCCTATCTGATCAATAATGTATTACTTCTTAATTATTCAATATTATTTAGTGAAATTTTTATGGCTACTGGAATATTAATATGGTATAACAACTGTAAATACTCCCATTTTAATTAAAATACTTTAGCAAAAGTTGGAAGAGGAAGTTTTGATGCATTCAATGACAGGGCAAAGCAATCTATTAAACTACAAAGGCAAAGAAATATAAAATTACTAAGGAACTGAAAGAAAATTATCCTTGGAAGTCATATACTTTATTTTTTGCTTTCAAACATTATTATATAGAACAATCATATAACTAAAATGTTCCAGAATACTCCTGTTTTCAATTTATTTTTAATATGCTTTATATATCTTTATTTCTGGGAGCTTGTAGGAATAGAAGATTCAGTGCTGTAGAATGGTGATCTCAGATCTCCAGGAAATTTGATTTAATTTTAAATTATAAGGACACATTGCACTCAGCAAATATTTCAGATGGGCTCTTCCCAATCAGTATTAACCATCTCCTGGATATATTTCGCGTGAGAGTAATCCCGTCCCTACAGTGTGGTAGCATTTCATGTTTGTTGTAAGGTCCAGCCTGCGAATGGGACCCTGGACTTGCTGGCATCAATAGCAAAAGCCCTACTAGCACCTACAGGAATGGGATTTTGTTGCAGGGCTATTATGATTGCCTGCTGTCCCCTCATGCTAGTGGATGGCCATGGCATCCCCTGATACCTGGATGAATGTAGGGTAGGGGAAGGAGACAAAGAACAGCCTAGAGATGGTAATATGGCTAAATTTTTAAAACAGGGCTAAGGGAGCTGTGAAATTACATGCAAAACTTTTAAAAGTGTCCTGATGACACCATTACGTACTGCGTTGGCAATAAACGAAGGGAAAGCAAAGCAAGCGCCGGCCCTCTCCCTCCCAAAAGGAAATAACTGAATAACCCTGCAGCCTGAAAGATAAGGGAGGCTTACAAGATAAAGGAACCCGAGATATTTTATGAATGCTGTTAAATGTGTGCACTTGTACTGTCCTTGGAGTAACGGTTTCAGACAAATTGGAAATTTATCTTGTCAAGCGAAGCTTTCAGTAAGGTATGGAGCTAGTCAAACTGTCCTGCATCTCCTCCCTGCACCAGCCTGCTCTTCCAGGGTGCTCATGGCAGCGCCACGGTGCGGCCCGATGTGCAGTCTCCTCGGGGTTTGTTCATATGTCCAGTGTTTGCGAGTGGGATGCACAGCACCGTGAAAAACTAGATGAGAAAGAAGGAATTGATTCTTGAGAAGGGATCTAACCGTGATGGAAACAAAAGGTACGGAAGGGAAAGGGGATCGGTCTCCACTTCCTCTTTCACTATTCAAAAATATGGTGGGTCTGTTGCTGGAAAAGGGCCCTTTTCACTACAGCTGTACCTTATCTTCATGGTTTCATGTTTCAAACTGTCAAAATGTAATAGGCCTTACTAAACTGCTACTGGAGGATGAGATGATGCTTAAAAACAGAAGAAAATAAAACAAACAGAAAATGAGTATATTTCTCCCACAGACATAGTGTTAGGAGTAAACCAAAAGCCAAAGTAACGTAAAATAGAAGAGATTATGATCCATGCTGTAAAGTGATCAGAGACACCATAAGCTATCAAGGTAGTCAGAGCAACTCTAAATACGTAACATGTTATGCCCTTTACTCATAACTTGCACATTCCTAATTTAGGCAAGGGCTTCTTTGGTGATTCATATCTGTCTATAATGTGTTACAGGCTTTCATACTTTTTTTTTTAAAGCTAACCATAAAATCAACGTATTGGAAAAGGGAAAATGGTAATAAACTACAAAACAATAACTCTGCCAGTCACCAGTCTAATGCTGATCACCCAGCCAGACCATCTGACCTGCCTCTCTCAGTGGCAATAAAGGGATGTTATTTAGAGAAAAGCCTGCAAAACAACCATTTTGTGTATTCTGTTCCCCTCTTACTTTCCCAGCAGCTAGAACTCATGTATCAAGGATGCTAGAGGGAACATCCCTCATAAATCCTTTTAGTCTCTGTCTGTGAACCTCTTATCCAGAAATGTGCCTAATCCCTTTCCGAGCCTGCTAATACCTTCTGCTCTGCAGCCCCCTGTGGCAACCCATTTCAGAAGATCACTGCCTGCTGTGTAAAGTAATCCATCCTTGTGCCTGATTTTAACCAATCTATTTCACCGTGTGCCCCCTGCTTCTGGTATTGCAGGATTTAATGAACAACAACAGATCCACCTTCAGCTCGCCCGCAATCTGCATGGTTTTGCAGACCTCTATCATACCCTGCCAGCCTCCCCCACCATCCTTTTCCTTTCCAAACTGCAGAGTCACGGCCTCTGTCGCCTCACAGCGCTTGCAGCTCCTTGAGTTGACCTCTGTGCCAACCTTCAATCCACTGCTGACTTCTGGCATGTGGAGTCTGAAGTGTTGCTCAAGAGGAGTCCCAAATACGGCCCTTCTCCATCCTGAAGGGAGACTACCCCTTTGTTTCCTCTCCTTTACCAGCTTTCAACTGATAAAAGACCTCTCCTCACAGACCATGACTGTGGCAATTCTCTCCCCTCCTAGCTTTCAGTGTGACTTCTCATTTGCTTTTCGTATGCTCATGCTTTCTCAGATGCTTTTGAAAGATACAAGTATTTTATGCCACTTCTTTATCCATGCCCTTATTTACACCCTGTGAAAGACTGCAAGGTCAGCGGTGAGACAGGACTGTCCTGCCCAGAGACTGTAATGACTCTACAACATTTCTTTCCTACAGGGTCTTGCCTTCTCCCAGAGACAGAAGTCTGAATTCATCATTTCTAGAATTTCCATCCAGATTTTGAAATGGGAAAGATTGCCGTAAGCCATTCATTTCTTTTTTTTTTTTCCATAATTTTTAAAATGCATTTAAAGCTCTGATCCATGTCTTAGACAGGTATCTCCTCTGTATCTCAGTTTAAAAGAAAAAAATTCCTCCTTTCTAATATTCTCTGAATGTTACCGCATTTTTAATATAATGTTTCTGGAAAAATGAAAGTGACATCTCTAGCGCAAGTGGCGAGAACCACTGTGTGTGTTGTCATTAAGGTTTAAATTCATAAATACTATAATTACAGTTAGTAAGCAACGTGAGCAGGATGCATACCCACTTGTACAAATCCTGCTGCGTTTGCCTATGCGGGAAATATTGAGAATTCTAATTTAAGGCTTTGAGTCACCTCTAAGATAGGGAAGTAGAATTGTTTGTTATAAAGGGAGGCACAATACTGTAATTACTTTTTATGCCAGAGTCAGCATCTTTAATAAGTATCTGCACGCTCTTCAGCATGTGTACTAAACCTTGATGTACAGTGTAGAGTAAAATTGTCACTTCTCTTTGTCTGTCCTTCTTATTAAAGCTATGCAGCTAAAACTGAGGGAAAGATGCTATCCTGCAACTAATGAATGGAAAATTTGCCTTCTATTTGTTTGTGGCGCTATTGCATACATAATACGAGACCCATCAACAACAAACTATTTTTTTTCCTAGGGTAATCATCTACAAAGTCATGCAGATTTGGGGAAGACTTAGGCCTTGAGCCTAATGTAAGCCTAATCTGCTCTTCAGGTGTTTGTTAAAATCCCTTCAGTGATACAGGTGTTGGCCTCTATTTTCCTTTCAAGCTTCCTAAATGAATAGCATAATAATTTAATCACACAGTAATTATTCCTAACTTGGATCTCAGAATTGTCTGCTTTTATTTCCACCTGTGGAATCATGTATGGGGCCCTAATCTTGTCTCCTTTCTCCTGCTTCACCTTTTCATTAGTCTTTTCAAAAAAAAAAATCTCCTTTTAAACGCTGCTTTCGCTCATTCTCTAAGCCATGGCACTTATTAGTGGATGGCAAAAACAAGAGCAGTTAATCTAAAAGCTCTTCACAAGCTTCTGATTCAGAAGCTGATCAGATGCATTCAAATTGTGATCATTTACTTTTTTCTTTTCAGAAGGTAGGTTTTAGGTCATCTGTGAATTTGCATCTGCAATGCAGTATACATTTGAGAAAATACCTAGTCTCAATTTTTAAATTGCCACCAGAAACCTATGCAACCTGTTCTAATTACTTCCCTTCACAGATAAAAATATGTACCTTATTAAAAGGTTGAATTTGTCTAGCTTAAGCTTCCAGCCATTGAATCTTGTTATGCCGCCAGCTCATTATCAATAGCATTATCAATTTAATTGATCTTTTGCTGCTACTGCTTCACAATTAACTTCTTAACTGGCATTTTTTTCCATGCTGCTGTAGAGTCACGGGTAGCAGTCCTCTCTGCAGCCAGGTACCTAGGGCACAACTCATTCCCAACATTAACTCTGTGGAAACCCAAAGAGCAAGAAGTGTAACCAGAATATGAGCCTGGATGATTCTGCTCTGCTAGTAGTTAGTCCCTACATTGTTCATGCCTTGCACAAGTATAAATGACTGAATGAAGAGCATGCATTGGAAAGTCAGCTCCACTGAAGGTTGCTTGTCTAGATGTTTGGAAACATTAATTTAAATTCTGAACAGCTGTCGTCTTTGACCATAGTCCTGCCCCTTTTTTACTTGCTATTTACAAATATTCATGTGAATGCATTATTGTTCCCAAGGATGTTTGGGGAATAGCTACTCTACATATGGACACATGCATTTGCATGCAAATAAGTATTTCTGCAATCAAAAGATTATTCAGTACTTGTAATTTTCCATTTTAAAACATTTCATCCAGCCAATCAGGAGAGAGAAACAATCTGAAGCTATTAGGTGACCATTAACACACCCTGAATAGAGACTGGCAAATAAATGATTCCACAAAATGTTTCAGGGTTTCGGGCTATTTGTCTGATAGGTCCAAATAATAAACATTTTTGCAGAAATAAATCTTTATTTACTGAACAGAACTTATTACCAAAGTTGTTTACTATGAATGATTTTAGCAGTTGTTCCAACAGACAAAATCATTTTTATCCACCGCAGAGTGAATGCTGCTAACAATGCAGAGCTGGTCTCCAGAACAGTCACAGCTTTCCTACAGCAGCGCACACTTGCTCACACGCTCGCTGGGCGTTGCAATCTCTACATCATCACTCTCATTCACGGAGGTGATGCAAGTAGAGCAGGTAATATCTGGACAGATAAACATAGTCTCAGTAATTCTATTAAAATATTAGGGCCACTGAGGAATGCTCAGACTTGTTCGGGAATTTTCAGATCACAGATGAAAGTACAAAATCTCAGATGCTGGTGCACATGGTGACACCCTGAATGGGTAAAACAGAATCGTTCCACAATCCTTATGAATTACTGCAGAAATATATTTAGTGTTCAGTGATTTAGTTTGCAAATCTGTTTCTCTGTTTGCAGCATGAAAAGTGGTGTAATATTAATAGTGTTTTAAGTAAATGCTCTGATAAACATCTTTATATTTTCAAGTAGGAACAGAGAGATCAGGAGATGTTGCTTTGACATATTTTAGAGAAACCTAAATTTCACCTGATTAGCTTTTTATCAAATTAATCGGAGGCCATCCTTTGTGAAGCAGACAATTTTATGGGCTTTTAAAATGTGGGAATGAAATATTTCTCTAATTTGCCCTTTAGCTCTTTTGTGGAAACCGATTTTTCACAGACTGGAGTTTTTCAGTGTTGCCCAGGTTTATTTTACAGACCAGACAGACCTCATTGTCTTTCTTTTAGATTTTTCTCCTCTAAAGCTAGCTCTGATGAGGAACAAATGTACTTTGTATGCTCCTGGCACTGCTAGTAACAGCTTCAATCTGGAAATTAATTTTTAAACACCAAGCTTCTGTGACCACTGCTCTACCATTAAACTCTCTGGTACAATTTTTAGTTTTACTCAGTCACAGTTGATAGTTTTTATTTGTTTGTTTGTTTGTTTGCTTTAGTATATTTTATGACACATGTTACCTTTTCTCCTAAATTAATATTTAATTCAAAATATATTGGAAAATAAAATAGAGCCATATGAAATCTGAGTATATCTGGTCAAGTTAGAGACCGCACTTTCTCTGCAAAGAAGAGAGTTTCAGTTTGGCTTGGCTATTTCACCTCTGTGGAAAAATACTCATTTTCAGTTCCTTTTGGTGGCTGTCGTGCTATTAAAAGTTCCAGCCGTGTGAGACCTTTTAAAGGAAATAGCTGACAAGGGAATGCCAACTTTTCTCCCAGAGTTTACCCTCAACCTCCCTGAAAGAAGGAGATTAAGCTGGAAAATGCATTGCCAGTCCGACCATCCAGGTCATCTTCTAAAATGACCATGGTACTTTCAACTGACATGAAAATAAAGATGAAGATCTGTAATGCAGAACAGAAGAGCAGTGAAGCTGATGAAGCTCCCAGGGGAATTTGGAAACACCAAATGCAAAGGTAAATTTTTCAGACCATACCAGCTTTCTCGGACTAGATTTTCAGAATACCTGAGAATCATGACAGGCATTTTAAATTCAGTCATGTCTGTAAGAATAAGAATTTAACACTTTTCTTCTTCCACATTATGCCAGAGGGCAGAAACCTAATGTTTAAACAAAGCAAAGTAATCGTGCCAGTAATTTTATAATATTTTTTCTCTTTTTTCTTCGATTGCTGCAAATTAGAGCACTGAATTGAACAAACACATTGGAACTGCAGAAAGATTTTAATGCAGACCTGGGCTGATTAAACTACATCTTTATGTGGAAAGAGCAGATGCCATCAGTAATACATTGAACTTCTTTAAATCAGTGTTCTCCAACCTTTATGGTAACACTGCCCAACAAGGGCTGTGCTGTTACCCAACTCTCTCAGACTTGTGCTCTAACTTTTTAAAAATTCCCTGTGACTGTAACGCTGTTGCCCTAAGTGGAGACCGTGCCATGACATAAAGCTCATTTATGTTATGTGTAAACTGGCAGAAAAATGTCCCTGCAACTTGGAGTAAGGAGTGGATGAAACTCAGGCCCCACTGAAATCACCAGCTGTCCTGCTTTATAGGTTATTCTAGGCCAGATTTCATCCTTGTCCACGTAAATGTAGGATGCTCTTTTCTGACTTCACAAGACTCTGATGACAGAGAAAGTTACAAACAAAAGTCTCTTTTTCTTTTTTTTTTCTTTTTTTATTCTTTTTAAACATTCAGAAAAGCAGATTAGGAAGTGGTGTAAGTGAAACTACAGAGCAGAGAACTTACTGCTCAAGTTTGTTTTGAGGTCTTGTTATGGCAGCTCAGATATTTCTGTTTCCTACTGAACACTGGCCTTTATTTGCAGGGGATGCTTTGCTACTAAGAAAGCAGGGTAAATCGTGTTGCTTTTGGTTCTACTAGTGAGCAGTAAATGACAGCATGGCAGTGTGCAGCAGCTGTGATACTATTTCATTTTTATCTTTATTGCTCTAGAGTAATTTTTTTTCAGCTGAAATATTATGAGACAAAATTTTCATCTGGTGTAACATTAAAAAATAGATATCTTAATTCCCTATTTCTCTGCGGTTAGATGATTTCAGCTCTTGCAAGTGTGATTTTCTTGTCTTTTCATTATGGTAAATAACAACAACCTTTTAAGAAGATTTTTGCCTTGAAGTTTCAGATATAGGTTCTCAGATGTATTTTTTCTGTTAGGAATATATATGAAATATATACAGTAATAGTAAAAACAAAAAGCACCATTGACATTATGATATAGTGTTGATACTACTTTTAATGTGAAACTAGCTAAAGCAAATTCCAGCACTTTATCATGCCATGGTCTTGAATATTTTATTCCAACTTCAACATTGAAAGAAAATATTTAGTTCACACACATCAATGGTTTTAATGCAGCAACATTTTCAACTGGAGCTAAGACACAAAAATATTTAAGCTTGCTTGGGAGGCTTATTGAACACTGAACTGGAGCTCATCTGAATCACAGTGCAATAGAAGAAAACAAATCCCACCCCCCAAAAAAACACAAAAGAAAAAGGTAGACAGATAAAAATTCAGAGCTAGTCATCATAGTAAGTTTGCCCTTCATGGAGACAAAGTGTTGGAGTGATGGAATAAGGAATTGTTCCATGAAGAGTATCGTATTTCTGTCTTCCAATTTATTCTAAACTTTCATGAAAGGCCAAGAATATTCAACTTCCTGTTCTCCTGGGGCAAAACTAAAAGAAGGCAATTGTGAATCCCTGGGATTCTTCTTTAAAATGATCACTCATTTGGCAGGGCATCACTTAGCCTCCTGAGTTTATTAATTTTCATTAATTTTTTCTAGGATCTTCATTTTTTGTATTTCCTTTTGTAGATTTTTTTCTGAATGATCTTAAATGTAAACTTTTCTTTAGTGACTGAGGACTGACTGACTCAGTTTCTTTTAGCAAGAGTTGTCAGGGACAACAGGATGGGCTTCTATAAATACATCATCAGCAGGAGGAAGACTAGGGAAAATGTTGGTCTGCTGCTGAATGGGAAGAGTGCCTTGGTGATGGAGGATGCAGATAAGGCAGAGTTAGGCTAGTCCTCATGAACTACAGAGCCTGGAGACAAGAGAAAGAACTGGGAGAGAGAAGGACTTTCTGTTAAGAAGGATTGGATTAGGGATTATTTAGGCAAACTGGACACCCATAGATCCATGTGCCTGGATGGGATGCACCCAACAGTGCTGAGGGAACTGGTGGGAGTTATTGCTCAGCCATTGTCCATCGTCTTCAAGAGGTCATGCAGAGCAAGGAGTCCTCCTAGGGAGGAATAACCCTAGGCAGCAGTACAGATTACAGGTTGACCTGCTGGAGAGCACCTCTGTGGAGAGAGATTTGGGAGTCCTGGCTGACAGCAAGTTAACCGTAACGCATCAATGTGCCCTTGTGACCAAGAAGGCCAATGAGATCGTGGCTGCATCAGAAGGAGCATTGCCAATAGGTCAAGGGAGGGGATCCTGCCCCTCTACTCAGCTCTGGTGAGGCCACACCTGGAATATGGGCTCCCCAGTACAAGAGGGATGGGGAACTTCTAGAGAGGGTCCTGTGTAGAGCAACAAAGATGATTAAGGGCCTGGAGTATCTATCGTGTGAGGAAAGACCGAGTGAGCAAAGCCTGTTTAGCCTAGAGAAGATTGAGAGGAGATTCGATAAATATGCATAACTTGAGGGGAGAAAGTAGGGGGGATGGGGCCAAACTTTTCTTGGCAGTGGCCAGTGATAGGACAAGGGTCAATGCGTACAAATTGAAACACAGGGAGTTCCATCTCCATGTGAGGAAGAACTTCTTTCCTGTGAGGGTGACAGAGCCCTGGCACAGGCTGCCCAGAGAGGTTGTGGAGTCTCCTTCTCTGGAGATCTTCCAAATCCACCTGGATGCCACCCTGTGCCACATGCTCTGGGTGTCCCTGCTTCAGCAGGGAGTTGGACTGGATCTCTAGAGGTCCCTTCCAACCTCAACCATTCTGTGATTCTGTGACTACAGAGGAAATAGGCAGTGGGTAAATGCCCTGTTTATATCAAGTACCATCTAGCTGTTGCATTTTCACTGACAAGTAATAAATAGGATGATAGCATTTCTGGGGTGACAAACTGTGTCTATCAAATATTCTTCTGGGAGAAGTGATCACATTTGTCAGCCACAGAAAACTATAATGTAAGGTCAAGGAACCTTGGAGAGGTTATGGATGCTGCTCAACTGTGCTACAAATGAGCTGATAAAGCAGAGCATGGGTCTAGCAGAGCTGCTTCACAGAGGGAAGTGTTAATCAGGCTATCCTGGGCATGCAGAAGGGCAAAGGAGAGAGTGTTGGAATTACAGTGTCTCCTTGAAAGTACAGCATCCTTTAATTATGAATGCAATCAGCCTTTCTGACTTTTTGGAGAAAGTACTAATATAGATATTTTTATTAGAGAATTACAGGCCGTTGTGTTTCTGTTTTTAAGCAACTACAAATGATTTTTTATTTGTGCTAAGGAATTCTATTCTTACCATCTGTCAAGCAGTAATAGATCTTAGGAAAGAAAGAAAGAAGAATCAAACAATTTTTTTACAGTTTTCAAATGCATTTTTATTTTTCTAAAAACTCAACATATTTCTGGAGTAGACCTCCTGCTCTCCAGTACTGGACCTTGCAGTAGTAGATTTCAATGGGTTTTCATTTTTAGATCAAAGTTTGGTTTTGATTTTCAGCACTCTGGATTTTGTTTGTGATATTCATAACGATCGTTTGTGATACTTCACATGAAAGCCACACAAATTATTTGGATGTGAAGACAGGCACTCAATATATATTGTCCATGGGTCTAAGCAGGGTAGTGTTTACAGTCTTTGGATCACAAATGATCCCATGAGGATAAGACTATTAAAATCTATATATTGCTAGTCCTGTGGTGAATAAGTAATTAAGTTCATCTTCCATAAAATAAATAGACTGTATTATCATAAAGTAAATGAAACTCCTGTTAGCACAGTAACACCAGGGAGGAAGCAATCCCAGTAAGGATTAGTCTGCGAAGTGCAGGTAGAGTGATGCTATTGTATTAATGTCCTCAAATACCAGGTGGGAATACAACACAGTTAGACATTCCCTAGCACTTTGCAAGAAAAGTATGAAATATAGATAATAAATATTAAAAGTATAAAAATACAGATTTTTTTTCTGTTTCTTCTCTTTCAGTATTCCTGTCTACAAACTTAGAGAGAGAGATAGCCTCTGTTTTGAAGAATTTCCCAACAATTTACTTTCATTCACTGGCAAGATCAGAGTATAAAAAAGAAGAAAGATGTGGATAAGGTAACCATATAACCATTTATATGGTGCCCATATTTAAAAGGTAACCACTTGCCTATGTGAAGCTATTTGTGTGCCTTTTTTAGGTAATGGTATACTAATGTACTTGTAATTAACATTAATATAATATTAATTGCCTCCATATGTGTAAGCACATGTTGAGCTTAAAGGCGTTCACAGTAAAATGTCCTGATGCCGTTTTGACTTCAATAATTGCCTTCATTTTCCAATCACCTTTGCTATATATAGTACTTTTAGCACCGTCCAATGAAAGTCTGTATTAAAACAATGTAAAACTGCTGTTTGCCAGCATCATGTGCTGCATATGAGTCTTCATATCTCAAAAAAAAAAATCAAAAGAGAAAAAATGTCTGGTTTGGTGTTATTAAACCCGACTTGCTTAAAAATGATTCCTTCCATGTAGAAAGTCCAACAGACTCTTAAGAAAGGCAAGGAAATGTGGGTTTAGTAACCGCATTGCCCTGGCAAGACCATGGACCACTGGGTGTCACTGTTGATCCACGGAGGCTGACATCAACAGCTAGCTTTGGCAGGACAAATGGTCCTCGTCCTGTGAACAGTAGGTGCTCTCTTAACTATTTGAAGATTCCTACAGAGAAGAAGAGTATCTGATTATGGTAAAAAGCATTTTTCCTTCTTCTTCTTTTTTTTTTTTTCCCCTCTAGTAAAAGCTCTCTCTCCTCCCCACCTTCGCTGTTTATTAACCCCTTAGAAGACACCAATGGAAGATGGAACCAAATTGAAATCCTTAGTTACCAGGTGTTTTACATACAGCTGATTCTAGGGATGAGAATTTGATGAATATAAAATCTATTGGATTGAAAGCTAAAAAGGACAGAGAGTTTTAGACATTAGGCCCTACTATAATGGTGTTTGCTAGGGTCCTATGGTACTGCAAACACATATGCTAGTTTTTCCACACCTATTTTGCTGCTGTGTGCTTGCACACACATATGAGAGGAAACAGAGTGGTGGAATTGCTCATGTATGCTCATAACATTGAGTACATAAAGCATAAGGTAAATAGACAAAAAGAAGAGCATTTTTCTTTTTATTACCTGCGATTTTTGAACAGAATGAATGTTTTTCTTTGATTATTCTTAAAATACAGCCTGTACCCCTTGCAAGGCTGAAAACATAAGCATCATGTAATAGCAGAAAGCATAAAATTACTTCAGTGGAAGATGTGAAATATATCTCATTGCACTTCTTTGACATCTTTTCTTTGGTCGGACTTCAGGGAAATTTTCCTTGGTCAAGTGTCCCATTTTTCTTCAAGTCACCATTTATGTCCTCAGGATAACTCAAAATGGTAATGGTTTCAGTATACCAGAAGGTTGACTTGGGGAGGGGGGCGCTTTTGTCAGAAAATACAAAATCAGAAGTTCCTAAAAAAAATGTTATTAAACATTTCCCTTTAAAGTCTTCAACAATGTTACACAAAATGCATTAATGCCATTTTTTTTCTCTAATGATCCAGGAACTCACAGCAAACAGGAAAACCTGCAAGTTCACAGGGTCAATAAACTAGCACCATGACTAGGACTGAGTCAAGGCAAAGCTGAGGACTCCTCAAGCAAACAATGTTCCTCCTGCTTTAGAGCCTAGGTGTCTGTTAGCTTCTCAGACCAGAAAGACATGAAAACTCTGAGTGAATAAAGGTCTGATTTTATATATTTTAATGCTTTAAAAAGGTTAATAGAGACATTCAGAAACTTGTGTATGTGAACTCTTATCTTAAATTTATTTATAATGTACACAAACTAGACAAATATTGGGCTATTTTATGAACTTTTATGCATGTTTTGGAGCATACTTAGTGATGAGAAGAAATATATTATAAGAAATATTATAATAGAATAAATAATAATAAAACTGTTATTTTCAAATCTGATGCAACCCCATTTTCTTTATTATTCCTTACCTGCTTTCCTTATCTTATTGTTTTTCTCTGACCATTTGTAAATTGAGGCTTTTTGGTTTCTCTTTCTGCTGTTAAAAACCCTTTCCCTATATCACATTATTTTAATTTTTTGTTCATCAGAATCATTGCTAGCTAACTTGCTTTTTTTCTGATTGCTGCTCTTTATTGGTTTACTACTATGTCTTTCTGTTTCCCTACCCAGTATCAGCACACTGTATCAAGGTCTACATAAATAAGCAAAACATTATGTTATTGGAAGGTTTCCTTGTAGGGAAGGCCAGGTAGAATAATGAAGAGTGTATAGTTGCAGATTAGTTCTCTGTATCTCATTGATTTGCTTTGTAAAAAATGTGCAACTTTGAAATAAAACATTTTAAACCTACCAAAAGATAAATTCAGTAAAATGTCTTTTCTTTTTTTTTTTTTTTTTTTTTTTTTGTTTTGCATGCAGTGTACTGCTTCAGATTCAAAAAGTAGTTTTCTTGTTCTTCAACGCTGATGAAGAACATATCCCATCCAACATGACAGCCCTGCTACCCTGATTAACAGTTCATTCAATGGTTTGGGCCTGAAGCCCATGATCAGCTAAGACTGTCATTCCTCAGATAAGTGTTGCCTCTTCTTCCAGGTCATATGATGAAGACTCCTTAGCCACACTGCTGTATTGTGAAATGGTGTAAAAATAAATTAATTCCATTACACTATGCCCTCTACCTAGCTTATTTTCTGTTAGATCTGTTATTGTGTCATTTAAAATAAGTTAGAATTATTTGTTATGACCTATTTTTGACCATTTCACATAAGAAAAACCTGAAGTACTTGGGAACGTTTTTTTTCCCCATCACTGAAAGGAGCAACCATTTCCTCCATCTGTCCTTTGTTGTTGTTATAGATAGGATAGTTTCTTGTCACTCTAGTTTTTCAGATTTATGAAGAGATAAATCTGTTGAGTCAGCCTCTTAATGTGCCTCTGTTCTTCTCTCTGAAATAGAATAATTTGATTTTGCTTTTAGTATCACTTTCAAAGTACTTCAGAATCTCATTAGCATTTTTTTTTCTTTTTGCGCAGAACAGGAATGTTTGCCTTTTCCAGAAAGTTGATTTTCGTTAAATTCTTTCCAGGACAGTGTTGTTTATATCTATCTCTGAGTTTTGTTACTCTCTCCCACTCTTTGTAACCCGTTTTAAATCACTCCTCTATTGATTAGCAGTGTGGTATTTACTTCCATTCTTGTACCACAGTTATTAAAACTTCATTCTAGACTCAGGGAAACCAAAGACCTTCCTGAAACATAACTGAAGAGCAGAGCATCTGTTTGCAAGAACTTGCATAGTCCAAAGTCCGTTCTTTTTTTTTTTTTTTGTTCTCAAAGTCTTCTAATCCTCTACTACCTTCATTTTTTTTATCCACTAAGAGCTTGGACAAAAATCCACTGGAGGAAATTAGATTAATATTAGCTCTAGAGAAGTACGTGTGGAAAAATGATGCAACTTTTTTTTTTTTTTTCTGGTCTTGTTTTGCATTTAGTTTTTCTGAATTTTGACACTCCTGGTGTCAACTCCTTCCCCTTCTGTCTTTGTGTAGATGATTTCTGAAGAATGCTTTCAGTCCAGAACTTTCTGTATTTTGCTAAGAAATTCTGTCTTCTGATAGCTCCAGTAGCTTACGCTTCTCTTGACTTACAGAGAAATATGGTGATTTAATTGTTCAATAATTCAGTTGACACTAAACCTATAACAAAGCTTTACTATGTACAGCTTTACTTTCTGTATGTCATTTTTAAGCCAGAGGAGCTTAAATAATGACATTCAAAATGTGATTTTAATAGGAAAATGTTAATTTAGATATTTATAGGATAGTATTTAGAAACACAATCCTATAGAAAAGCAAATAGGAATTTGCCTTTTCTACGTGAATATTGAAAGATGGCTGTTTGCCACAGATTATGAGCTGTTCTGAAGCTACAACTGATCGTTTCTACAAAGTGTGTTATTTTGTGAGCTATTTTTCAAAGAGCCACTCAGACAGTGAAATACTCATACAAATGTCCTACTTCCCGAATGCTTCTCACCTTGAAGGGTTCTGCCGGTTTCAGTGCTATTACTTAAGGGAATGCTGCTGCAAGTCTAGCTCAAAGCAGAGTTTCTAAACTATAACTAGAATGCAGAGGGGAGCTTTTTTCTTTTGATTCAAAACCTGCCTTTTCTGTTTTGTTGGAGATCTGTCATTAGTTTTGTTTTCACTGATTTTTTTCATGCCTTTAGCCTATTTTGGAAAAATGTAGATGATTTTGCGAGGTGTCAAAATGATCATACACTTATTTTTATGTATGTAGCATAGTTCCTTCTCTTTAGACAAATCAAATTATCACTCCTTGAAGAATGCATTGTTAAATATCAGTGTCACCAGTAAACTACAAAAAAGTAACTAAAAATATTTTTCAAGCTGGGTATTTGTGTGTATGTGTTTAAAAAAAAAGATTAATTTTTTGGTGTGAGAATTTAAAGAGGTAAGAATATGGAAAAGAAAAACCCTAAAATCAAACTGTGAAAAATATGAATTTCCACTGTAGAAAATAACTGAAATAATACAGTGATCAGCACCGATGGGCTAAAAGAGACGTGAGTATGAACAGATAACTTTTACTGAAGTTATCATTTATTCCAGTAACCTATATAAAAGGGGACTTTTGGAAAATAGTGGGAAACAGAAAAACTGGATCAGTAAGTAATGAGAAACAAAATAACATATTTAAGATAATGTAGATAATATCTATTTTAATATTTTTTTTGAGGAAAAGAACAAACACTTCTCTGAAATCCAAGTGATTCGTTCTCTCATGGGTTTTCATATATCTATTTCAGAGAGAGAGCACAAACCTTTGCTCTTGCAGCTCTGCTGACTTCAGTTAAAGCAACATTTGCTAGTAAGTCCTTCTGCTGGATCACTCCAGCTTTATGACAATGGACCAGCTTCAGATATGTATGGGTATTTAAACCTCTTCAGTTCTATACAACACCTCTGAAACAATGAGGAACACGAAGCATTATTATATTTTGATGCAGAGAGAGCATTTGACTCCACTGAATGGTCTGGTATTATTGTTGCTTTAAAAGGGTCTATTTTGGAGGAAATCAGATTATATGCTTGAAGCTGCCATTCATTTAAAAGCAGAGATAGATCAGCTATGCTCTTGTTCAGAAATCCAGGTTTCCTATTTTGCTTCAGCTGCTACAGAATTGCTTTCTGAGTTGCTATCAGAACAAAAAATTCAAAAGGGTTTGGTTTGACAATACTGTCAACTACATCTCTATACGAGCTGATATTTCACTAAACTGCTACCCCAACAAACCTTTCACAAAATAATTCACCTAGTTGATCACTAGAATGATTTTTGTAACTGGTGCAATACCCAAAACCTGGTTATTGCCTACTTTCCTTCTAAATTAAACAGAATTTATAGGTAGGTTACATTAATAATAATATTGTCGATCAACAGCTATGTTGTCTGAAGGGTCCTTGTCAAAAATGTGGGCTTAGACAGCACATTCTATTCTTGTTGTTTCTTTTCAAGCTGGTCTTAACTCTTTGCTTGTGTAAAAGCAAAGGTTATGTGTCACACCCAGACAGCGGGGATGGTGTGGCATAGCGGGAGTAGAAGAGAATGTGAAGGATGAAAAGAAATTATGAACATGGGAAGAATAGGGAAAAGTAGAGGTGGGAAAAAAAAGCGGGGGACATTACCTAGGTATCACTGTCACAAAAGCGTGATGAGATACAGAAGCAGACCTGAATTTTTTATGACAGCAGAAGCCTATAGTAGCATTATGAAAACACAAGTGCTTTGAGGGAATAAATATTTCACTATCTGGCAAAATCATGAAGGATGAAATGTCTTGGAAGACTGCTGAGAAGTATTTTTTTTTCCTTCCAAATTCATGGGCAAAATGTTTTGGTGACTGCCATTGTAATTTGTTGCTATAACACCACAGAATGGTCAGGGGACAAGACCATTAATCTTGTGAACAGCAAAAAATTGTTTTTTTTTTTTTTCGGTTGGCTATATGAGTCATTATTTTTTCTTCTTTATAGCATTAATGGTCAACTCTGAAGGAGCTGGCAACAACCTCTGCCATATAAGGACAAAACAAAGTTAGAAAAAAATCTTAAACAATCATTTCCTCGTGAGTTAAAACTGCAATTTATTTAAAATTTAATGAAATGTTTTTTTAATGTATTTGTTGTATTTTGTCACAGCAGCAAGGGTATACATAATTTATATCTTGTTTATAAGCCTAACAAATGTGTTTTCCAGAGATAAGGGGTCTGTTTCTAATACACATTATTCTTAGCATGGCAGAACTTTCCTACAAGGTTTATGAATATTACTTATGATTATTTGTTAATGCTACTTCTTTCTTTAACTATAGGCCCTGCCTTGCATACCAGAAGCCCTAGTGCTTATTCAGTGTGTTTGGTGACCAGCGAAGATCAGTTTTCCTTCAGATAATTCCACAGACCAGGCAGGAATTGTACATCCTAACACTGGCCTGTGGCTTGCAACTCTATTAAGTAACAAACTCTAATATTTAAATATCGTTGACAGATATTTAGGCATCAAAAGCCTGGGTGCAAGACCTTTGTCACTGATTTTATCTTGATATTTCCAGGTTTATGTCTGAGTAGTTTGGAATCTAATCTAGTGTTACAAACCATAATGCAAAAAAGCTTTTATCAGGTTGAGCTATGTGGACTATTTTCACTAAGTTTTATAAAGAATTTGATTCCTTCTTAAGAAATGAGCTCCTGAAAATACACATACTTGTGCTGTTAGTATAGATTAGACTGGAAATGTAATGGATGAAATCTTGGACCTATTGAATTCAGTGGCAAAAATACTATTGATTTTAGTGAAGTGATTTCACTCAGCAAAATGGAAGCATTTTTAAAAACCCTGCTGGAAATACAATTTCTGCCTCTTGCAGGGAGAAACAAGTTGCTGATTATTACAATGTTTTCATCCTTCTTTCTTTGGCTTTCTGCTCCGCAGTGGAAAAGCAGTCACTGGTGGCACAATAGGTTTTAGAATTATCACTCAGAGAGATGAATGGAGGTCTTGTGTACTTCCCTCCTACATCTATTTTTGTTACAGGCTGAATTGTCAGCTCTTACAGACACCACTGTGTGAGTTTCCTTTTGGAAGGTTTTCTTCACTACTATAGATTCCCCAAGCATAGATTTTTCTTTCAAATGAGAGCTTATGCTGCAGTTGCATGGACAAGATCTGATTTACCACACTGCTGGGAGCTAAGCTGGAGTGACCCTTGCTCAAAAGACACCCTTATGGTAATCTGCGAACTCAAACCTTTAAAGAGTCAAGTGGCATTGAGGGCAGATCTGAAGTTTGCCTGTGTTCTCTCTTATCTTTAAGGTTTCTGTGTACAACGCTGGTTTGTCTGCCTGCATTTGAGTCCCTGATGACTGCAGACAAGCCTTTGTGCATGCCTCCAGGTGCATTTACCTCTCACTGAGCTCATACCATTACAACAAGTTATGCTTTGTAGTTGACAGAGATGCATATTGGATTTGGACCCAGAAGGTGAAAAAAAATATATCTTTCCTCTTCTGTTTCCGAGCTCCTTTGCAGAACTGTGCAAATTCATTCACTTCAGTAATTTCCCCAATGTGGAAAACAGGCTTAATGCTTCTTTAAAGAAATGACTCCGGGTTCTTTCTTAGGTTACTGTCGGTGCAGCTGTGACAGAAAGCGTTCTGGCAGAAGCACTGAAGCACATTGGAGGAGGAGAAACAGCTCTTGGAGGCAGCGGTATCGGAGCAGACGTGACGGAGTTCTTGCTTTTGTTACTGACTTCACAAATAACCTAGAGAAAGTCACGTTTGTGTTTTAGTATCTAGGAGTATTTCTCTGTTAAACAACCTTGGGCTGAGGACAAACTAATTAATCTGAGTGAGGTGTTGCAGGGATTGAATGTAGAAGATTTCCCTTTTACAAAGCAAATATACTTCATTGGAGATTCTGCCCTATGAAGTAAGGTGCAATAGAAGTTGATGAGCTGGGAAAGATTCTGAAATAGATAAAGAAGTGGTCCAGAATATGCAAAAGTTATTTTAGAAATTACACCTGGAAATGAATCCACCTGGTAAATAAGAAGCTATTTTCTAGGATTAGAAAGATTTACCAAACTTTTCTGAGAAAATGGTCTTTATTTTTAAAATAGTCATGGACTATGTGGAAGTATACTTTATATGAGAAGTCTGCAGAAGCACTATATATTTTTAAAATCATAGTGAGAAATAACACTCCCCTTAATAAATATTTGTACCAAAACGCAAATGATCAGAAAAATGAGAAGAAGTAATTGAAATTCAAGGAAGTAATGGAAATGTACAAATAGTGGATCTGAAAGATTAGTGGGGAGCTAGTATTTACATGATATAATTATATTTTCATCCAACAGACAGAATTTGGGGTGTGTTAGGTTTTAGTTTTTTTCCTTTTAAGAAGATAAATTTATGAGAATGTACTTATCTGATGCAAGGCTATTTACATACAAAGAGAGTTCATACGTTTGTGTTTTTCTGAACATACTACCAGTTAAGCAACAGCAAAAATGTTTTTGCTCAAAAATTCAAATATCTTTTATCCAGTGTTTGACACAAAGGGTTTTTACTTAGTTAGGCTAGTACTTTGCAAGCCTGTTTTTCTTGTCTCTAGCTTTGCACTGCATACTTAATATTCCCTTGCAATATTCATCGTCCTTGTGCCTCTGCTGTGTTCTCCCTTCACACTAAAGTCACAGTCCAGTTAATTACTCACAGGAGGGATCGTATTATTAGTATCTAATTATTAATGTATTATTAGAATTTTAGGAAACCAGACCTGCATACGATGGATGTTGTTTCTTGCCACTGTGGCCAGCCAGTGCAGCTGTGGCTGTGCCTACCGTCTGTGGACATGTGAAGAGTTAAGTTTGAGTGTGGACAGAAAAAGCTTTGTGTTCATTGAGTTGTGCTTTCTACACATGCTGCTTCTAGTTTGATCTGGATTGAATCACCCACACCACGCTTTGGTAAGCCTGCTGTGGGGCCTTGCGGAGAATGGGATGCTAGTGGCTATGGAAAAGGGATTCAGCCTCCACATGCCGAAGTCTCGTCTCCAGGTGCTCCAGAACCCAGACTGTGCACAGATCTAAATGTGGGATGATACATTGGCAGTGTGCATGAGGAGTGACTCTGGACTTGAGATCAGACTTGGACAGTTGTTTAAACAAGAATTTAGACTTGGCTTGGGATTAAACGTTTCAACTGAACTGCTCAGATCTTTCTCAGGCCTGATATGCTGCCCATAAGTTCATCCCTAGTGATCCCAGTTTTATCTCACTGTTCCTTCATACCTAGTTTAAAGACCTCTCAGTGAGCTCTGCCAACTCCTGGGCAAGGATTCTTTTTCTCCCTGAAAGACAGGTGAACACTATGTGTTGCCAGGAGGCCCAGTCTGCCAAAAGGTCGAAAAAAAACAAATTCAACTGATAATCCCAGTGTCTTATCCACCAGTTGAGCAGGTGGTTTTTCCCGTTCCTCTCAGTGTCCTTCCCTGAAACTAAGGAGATAGAGGAGAACACCACCTGCACTCCTGTTCCCTCGACTAATCTTCCCAGTGCCCTGAAGTCCCTTTTGAGGGACTTCAGGCTTCTCTTCGCAATATCCTTGCTGCCAACCTGCAATAGCAATAGCGGATAGTAGTCAGAGGGACACACAAGACTCGGGAGCCCTTTTATGATGTCCCTTACCAGGCCTCCAGGAGACAACAGACCTCCCTGTGGAAAGGGACCAGTGGGCATACTGGGCCCTCTGTTCTCTTCAGAAGTGAGCCACCAACAACTATTGTCCTTATTTTCTTCTTAGAAGAGGCAGTTCTGAGGTGGGGCTTGATTGCCTCACCCTAGACAACTGCCAAGATGGACTGCCCAGACAGATTGTGGAATCTCCTTCTCTGGAGATCTTTAAAACCTGCCTGGATGTGACTCTGTGCCACATGCTCTAGGTGCCCTGCTTGAGGAGGAGGGTTGGACTAGATGATCTCTAAAAGGTCCTCCCAACCTCAAGCATTCTGTGATTCTGTGAAACATCCCAACTTCCTGGGAATGTTGCAACAGAAAAGCAGAGAGTGGATTTTGCCAATAGAAAGAAAGATGTGACAGGTTATCTTCTCATTTTGGAGCTGGTTGGAGCTACCTCCAGGGGCTCGTGCCCCGGTCCCTTGCCAGACTGATTGGCAGTACTGATGTGGTGCCCCAGGCCCAGTCCAGGGGGTCTCTCCTGCAGGGTGGCCCCTGAGCAATTCCACTGCTGTGCCCTGGTGGCCCTGGGCTGGTGCAAGAAGGAACATCCAACTGCTCCCTCACTGAACTGGGAAGGACTGCCATGGCAAAAGGTTTCAGTAAGTGCTACAATGGCACGAATCAGAAAGACTTCAAGACTACAGGGTTGTGATACAGGAGCGTGACCTGTTATTTACTCATTTATTTTTTTTCAGTGATGATTTTAGGTGAAAACATTGTGTGGCTGTAGCATTTGCTCTAATGACTCTTGATATAGTAAAAAAAAAATTTCAGATATTCTGTTATTGTTTTTCTTAATATTGGGGTCAACAACATAAATCTTATGTTAGACTGTCTGTACTTTCCCCATGGCTGCAGAGTTGCTAAGCAACGTCCTTGCTTTGCCCACGTGATAAAAGCACCAGGATGCCAAAAAAATGTTTGCATTCAAATAAAAAAAAAGTAGAGAAATATTTTTCCATTTAAAAAGTGCATGTTTGAAAAAGACCTTCACAGTCTTGGTAAAGAGAAAACTATACAGAGATTAGCATGTTCTGAAAATTTGTTTTACTTTGTTCAGATATTTAGCAAAGATTCACTAAACTCCAACTTCCAGCTGAATTGTAAATGCCCGTTGCTTCAGCTGAATCCACTCCAGGCTTTCTGTGTTCATACAAACACTCCACTGAGCTGCTTTTTGGTAATGGCATAAAATTGTATGTCTCTCCAAAGAGAATTAGTGGCATTATGACATTTACTGAACACCTAAAATACTTAAATACATCAGAAAATATGTGACTTGGTAAAGGACTTTAATTTTCAAATGTCAAACTGTCTTTAAAGTGGAAAGATTTTTGAAAGCCTCATTTTGGATTTTTAGCACAAAAGTTATTACGATTGGTTCCTTTCTATTAAAAAAAAAAAAGTTTTTTTTTTTTCTTGAGAGAACTGGCACAGTCTCAGTCACTGAAATTTTGAGCCAATGCTATTACCTGTCAGATGTAATCCCATAGAATTTCAGCCAGCAAGAATATGATAAGGTAATTTTTGGTTTCCCAACCTAGCATCAGCAGGAAGATTCCAGATGCTTATTTCTTTTTACTATGTTGATGGTTTATTTTTTCACAGAAAGGTAAATTCATATGTTTATGAAGAACTTGGTGAAAAATGTTAGAATTGATAATGATTGTATGTTGTAGATACGTTGTAGACAGGGAAAGGAAAATAAATTAAAAGAAAAGGAAATTTTATTTCCTGCAAGACTTAAATTCTAAAGAAAACGTGAAGCAACAGAGTGATATTTTGAAACACTGTCATTTCAGAAATCAGATTTATGTTGTTTTTCATACTATATGCTAGCTAGGTGCAGCCACATTGTGACTTTTGCTGTTTTGGGGAAAAGTCCAAAGACATTGGAAAGTCCTTCCCCAGTTGGATATGTCAAGAGAACATAAAAAGACATGCTGGACAATGCATAATTTTCTTATTTATTTGAACGGATATGTACGAATGGTATGTATGAATGGTTTCCTAACCAATGTCAGTTGATTCAACTCTACATTTCCAGACACGTGTAATAATTTAAAGGGATTTTAAAGCGCCATTATTTTCTCCTTGCATATACATGTACATTTGTGCTTTCAAAAAAAAATTAGCACCAAGCACTTCTTCTGCTTAAAAACAGGAAGGCCAAATGGAGACTGGCAACCAGTTTCTTGTACACACACGTGTGTGTATTTATATATATACACACGTGTTTATATATGTATTTTTTTTCTGTTGTTTTCTGAGGTAAGGAGGACTAGTTACAATTCAAGAATATCCCGGTGGTTTTGTGGGATGCAATTTTCTTTTTACTTTTCACAGCTAAGAAAACAGTCCACTTAAATGAACAGGAGTCAAGATAATTGACAGAAAAGAGTACTATAAAAAGACCTCTCTGAGTTGCTCTGCAGGATCAAATACGATGATAACTGAAGACAGTAGAACTCCTGACTTCTCATTTCTTGTACTTTAATAGGCAAGGTATAGTATGGATAATAGAGGGATTATCTATGGTTCAGGGATACTGAGAAAAATATATATTTCTTCTTACAAGTTTTATGCCACCTGAGGTTTAAATAATGCATTTTTTTTTTCAGTAATTGTAATATTAATGAATAAGGATTCCGTAAGACTGTTAATTTTGACAGTAGGTGAATGTGGACTGCAGAACATGCAAAGCCTTTATCAAGAATCCCCGAAATTTTAATGTTGATTGCTACCTATTAGCTAGCCTTCACTCTTCACATACATATTTATACTCAGCCAGTGGACTGGCTGAGGATTTTAGAGGACTTGACTGTTGTCTCAATCCATTGCAGACATACCTGCCTGCAAATTATGTGAGATCAGACTCAGCTTTGCAATTTATGAAGTTAAAGGAAGAAAGTTAATGCAGCTTGGTCAGAACAGTATGGCATTTCATATCGCTCCATTGAATGTATTGGAAGGAGCTGGAGCAGAGGGGAGGAAGAGCATACACATCGTTGACATACTTCATCACTTCACATACAGACATCACATTCAATTAAGTATAGAGCTCTCTGTCAACAAACTTGACACGTATACCTAGGGAATGTCACCAACCCCCAAAAATCAATATTCAAGTTATGATGGACTGACAGCTTCACAGCTGAGTGAATGTCCCCTGATTTTAACCTATTCTTGCTTCAAAACAGTGGAAAGCCCCTGTACCATGAGCAAACAAACTTAATTAAACTAACGAATATGGCTGAACACAAAGCATGAGTCAACAATCCACACTATAGAAAACCTACTTAATGAAATTCAGATCATCAAAAGAAATTAAATTCAGTGCTGTCATGGAATCTGTAAAGACAAATTCTCCATATCTTCAGAAATTAAGCCGTCATTTTTGTATAATTTATCTAGATGTACAGAACATTTTGCATAGAATAAGATCACTATAGACCTAGGGAAGAGTTTGCCAGTGTTGTCATATTATTATCATTTTTCTTTTTCAGAACTATAGGATTATCAAGGCACTATAACCATAAGACCAGTGAGTTGCTAGTTTGAAATACGTTTCCTTGACAATGGCTAATATTGGATGATTGAGACGAAAGTGAACTACTGTTCTTTATAAATGTAGTTCAACAGGTGTGCAGAATAATTATAAAAGGAGGAGAATGCTTAACTTCTCAGTTCTAATGTTAATTCTGACTCTGTTTTAGAATATTTTAGAGGATTACAACCTTTTTATCCTCACAAGTCTTTACACTATGTGAGTAGTCTAAAACAGCAGTCTTGGTTATACTGAATAAAATAGAATAGTATTTCAGTGTCTTTTTTTTAAGATAAACTTCAGAAAGGGTTTAGAAATATATCCTTAAGTATTTAATTTTGGCAGTTTGGTCCTACTTTAAAATGCACATCAATAATAGACCTTGGTTAACCTGATTTTGTATGGCTGAAATACAAGATTGGCTATTTCTGCTTTCACATGACTGAGCCATTTGACAACAGCTTTGGTATGTAAGAGCACTTTTGAAGTGAGAGGCACGAAAGAGCACAAAAGCATCCATATGCAGTAGCGCAAGGTCTGACGTGCATTAGGTTATCATCGTTACACTACAAATGGCTCCTGTATAGCAGTTATGGCGTTAAGAGTATTGTCTTGGAAAATAGCTATGAATATAACACCGTGTTCCCTATCTAGCAGCGATTTCGTGTATATTCTTTTCAAACACTGGAGATATATCATTTGCAAATCTCTCAGATTCTGTTTTTATTGTGAATTTTCTGTTTGATTGATAATCTTAGAAGAAAATAACAACTAGCTTTTTCATTTTTACAATTCAAAGCATAATTTTATACCATTAAATTAGTGTATATGCCTTCTTTTTATTTTTTATTTGTTTTAAACACCATTTGGTGTTTTAAAATGCTCCTAGGAAGATTTTGAGTCTTCCAAAACTGAAAAGGAATTAAGGAAATTGTAAAGTTATGGCTTAGGATTTTCCAGAAGGTTATTATTAGGCTTAGTGCTGGCATTCTGATACAAAATTATGTATTGCTCCAATGTAAGATAAGAGTTTATAAAACTAACAATGTTCAAGCGAAACTTTCTTTGAGTAAACCACTAATGTCTCCACAGACAGTGATAGCTACTATTGGAAGGTGACAGAGAAATATTCTTCAAAATATTTTCACATTCCTGTGCAAATAACATGCTGCTTAAACATCTGACTTTTATAGGCCTATCCTATACGTTCAATTCATGAAGTAAATGTGCTGCCAGGTGCAAGAAGTAGCAAGTTCAGTCATCCAGACAGAATTATGAAATAAGAAAGAGAGGTAATGTTCACAGATGATACTCTGTTTCTGATCGAGCTATTGTATTGTATTTTAGCTATTGTAATTTCTTGTGATTGCTTGCCATAAACTGGCTAATCTATTTTCTTCGTATATGAAGTAGAGTTTTCCTGTTGTTTGTTGCTACGCTGTCGAAATGAGACTCAAGCTTATTTCATTAATGCATTGCATAGCGTTTACTGTTTACATTGAAACATGATGAATATCTAAATGTCTATTATATATGCAAGAGGATGTATAAAAATATTCATATCCATTTTTCTAACACAGATTTTCATGAGAAAATAACACAAAGAAATATATGCTTTCCATGAGTATTATTCCACTATTTAATGAACTTGTATTTGCGCTATTTGTCACCTAGAAAGAAAAAAAACCTTTCTTGATTATCTGGTGGAAGTCTTTAAACATAAATTTTTCTTTTGCACTTTTCTAAAATCCTAAAGTAGCAGCCAGAGAAGTTTTATGGTCTACAAAGATGCAAGCATGTTTACTAGACAGATTTTCAAACATATATTTTCAAACATTCTGAACTCACTTAAGATTAGGAGGAACAAAATATGCTCTAACAAATAAAGCTTGTAAAATGTTCACTCAGCCCAGTTCCTTTTAATTTTTAGTAAGGTTGCTGCTTGCTCCAGTATAGTATTCAAACAGAGTAAGTCAGAGTTAAGAGAGAGCTATTTTAATTTGAGAGCCAGGAGAGTTTTTTTTTTTTTTTTTTTTTTAAATGAACTTCAGGACAGGTACACAAAATTACTTTCCAAGGTCAAAAAGCAAGTGAATGACAGAACCTGACAGAGAATCCAGATCTCCTGTATATCATTTAATAGATTATACTAGATCTTTTCCCAAAACTGAGTTCGTTAATTTAGTACTGTTAATGCTGCTCCTTTTACTAAATAAAATCTACTTTATTTCTGGATGAAGGATGAATGTTGATATTGTGGTTAGTGTGTTGGTTTCAGACCACCTTATCAGGATGAAAACACAGATCCCAGGCCTTGGCTCCCTGGGAGAGCTTTATTTCCCTGACAGCTTCTTGAAAAGGCATCATGGGGACACAAGCAATCCAGCAAGTTTCTGGAGAGTCGCAGGTAACTTCTTGACATGGGTGCTAGATGAGCTAGAAGACAGGGGTGGTACACAACTGCTTATGCTATTCACAAGCAGGGAAGAATGGGTTGGGGATGTGATAATCAGTGGTAGCTTTGGCCGTCATGTTATGAAATTAGGAGTTTGAGGTCCTGAGGAGAGTGCAAAAGACAAATAGCAGGAGACAGACCCAAGACTTTGGGAGAGTATATTTGGGCTTATTCAGGGAACTGCTACATGCAATCCCATGGGAGGAGGCAGGTCTGAAGGGCAAAGTTCAGGAAAGCTGGAAAGCCTTTAAGAAAGGCATCTCTTCAAGTGGCAGAATGTTTTTTAATGACACTCAGGGAAATAATTAGATGTATCAGGCAACATGGCTAAACGAGGAGTTTATAACAGAGCCCCAGTGCAAAAAAATAACAGCCAGCATATTAGAGGGTAGAAGCAGGGAGGGGGTACAAAGGAGGGCTGTGAGGAAAGGCAAGGCTCAGCTGGAGTTGAGACCTTGTAAGAATGTCAAGGGCAACAAAAGCTTCTACTGTTGCATTAAAAGTAAAAGGCTGAACAAGTCAAATGAAGATCCAATGCTGAGTGGAGCAGCTGGATGAGCAATGGCAGACACAGGTAAGGCTGAGGTACTTGGGCTTGTCTTTGCATCAGCCTTGAGGCCCGCAAGGGCTGTTAGGTCTCTGTGCTTACAGACAGAATTCAAGAAGAAGCACAGCCAGCACTAGATGAGGCGCTACCTGCATATAGGAAACTTTTTCCTCATCAGGGTAATCAAGCACTAGAAGAGATTGTCCAGAGGGCCAGAGAGAGACTGCGCAGTCTCCATTCTTGCAGTTTTCAGGGCTCGAATGTTGAAAACTAATCTCATAGTCTCATCTCACAGCTGACTCTGACTTGAGGATGGGTTTGGACTGGGAGATCCCTCCTAATCTGATTTATCCTGTGGTCATACGATATGAAAGTACTGCTTTTTTTTTAATGCATGAATTTCCTGTTTTTCATAGGGGGAAAAAAATAGTTGCCCTTGCTGAACAACTTACATGTAATAAGCCAACTGAATCAGGAATAACAAAAATTGCTTCCAAGTCTTGAATGCATCTAAGCTTTCCTTTTAGATCACAGTTCTTATACAGGGTCCTTAATTTCCAAAATCCTAATATTCCATCTCTTATGACTCTCATACTGTTTTATTTCCTAGATACTCAGTTTTGTATACCTAAGAAACATCAAATAAAATGATCCTAATCATATCATACTAAACTGAAAAGGCTAGCTGGATTTACTTTGTATGATTAAGGATGATACATGGGTTTTGAGACTAGAAAATCAGGTAATCTGAGACTGTGTAGAATCTTTGCCCTTGTTTTTCAACATGTGCTGCTTCTAATACTGTGGATTTTTAAACTTATATGATTGATTTTATCTTATCAAACATAGATTGTCTCTATTTGACTTAGTTTCTGATCAGCTATTTATTTTGAAGGCTCCTTCTATAAACACTAAAATGGAAGAGTAATCACAGTAGTCTTATCTACAAATGCTATTCTTAAGCAGACTGCAGATTTACTACAAGTTACCTGAAGATCTCATAGGAAGCCAAATGCTCAGTACTTCTAGAGCCTGCTCCTTTGCAATAGTGCATATTGTGTCTATTATTTCTTTGTTGCAATTCCCTCTTAGTTGTGCTTTATAAGCATATTTCTTTTCATACTAAAGCATCTTTGTAGCAAGTGGTAACAAATCATTGCCGTTCGGATGGAAGAAAGTGATAAGCTAGGAAAATAATATGAACCTTTACTTGATGTAAGTGATAGTTAGCAAAACCACATTAGTCCTGTCTAAATGCAATAGTAGAAGCAAATAGTATCATACGTACATCAGATGTTTCTCACATTCTGCCCTGCCTCCATTTGTAGCTTACTTCTTTCCACTGGCTATTGAAGAGAAATTAGTAGAACATGCCTGGAATATGTGATTCTTGGTATTAACTATTTTTTTAAAACTGGAACTTCCTCTTAGGCTTTGGCATACTTGTGTGAAGGCAAAACAACCTTTTCTTCCAGGTGGACCCAGATGAAGACTTGAACAATCAAAGGCAAGAAGGCTCTTTTCTATGCTGTACTTGCCAATTTGTGTAACAGCAGTAGTTAAATGGAAGTCTTGACAAAAAAAAAATCCATTAACATTCAAAATACACCTGTGCACTGCTTGAGATATTTAATTTTTTACTGCTGCACCTGAACGTATGCTACTTTCTTTTTCACCACTGGCTTTTTGGCATGATAGCAAGCAGTGGAAATGTTAATTCTGTCACAGAAAGTGAGTGGACATTTTGTGCATTTTGTAAAAGACAAAAAATGCTGACCCTGCTGTAGGAAACAAGAAAAGAAAAAGTAGAATTTGGTGAAACAGTAGGTTCCAACTCACTGGAGCTCACTGCATTATATGCTTGAAAGACTTTAGGAATAATAATAATAATAATAAATCATATCTGGGAAACTCAGAATAGAATAGCTGATGTCCTTATCTCAACTCATTTAAATTCCCAGAGGCTGCAATGTTTAGTTCCCCCCAATAATCTGTCTATTTTCAGGTATTTTTATATTTGACTTATTTTTCCCCCCAAAGACATACACTTGTAATGGTAAATGGGTTCCAAAACAATAAGTTTTCAGTCCTTGCTCTTTTACTATGCTTTGTTTGTTTAGAGAAACTCAAAATTCATTTTCCTACTGTGAATGTATGTTTCCACTCATATTACTTGAATTTTGGCAGTGGTCTTTTGAAATGGGAGACTGGAGTCAAATTCTGAAATGATAAAAGAGACTCTTAGGCTTTGTAATTACCTGATTTAAAAGTAATACCCTCTTATATTTTTTGCCTATTCCTAAGAATGGCAAATAACATTCTCTTGAATTTGAGTTTAATTTCTGCAGATGTCCCTTTTACGTTCACATTTAGCTATAATGACTACTGCTACCTTTGCCATATTTTTGAGCTCTTCTGAACTGGGACTTTACCATTTCAGTGGCATGCCAAGCAAGTTTCTCCTTACATCTAAGTGAAATCAGTAGCTTCATTAAAAGGTGAAAGGTTTCATAGAAAAAATGAAAAGCAAAAAAAAAAGCCAGAATCATCTATGGCAATGAACTATGCACAGACTACACACACACACAAACACACACACACACAAAAGAATATACGAGTAATGCAGAGAGAAGTGGGTAATATGTGTATAAGAGGAAAGTTAAAAAGATGTCTGACTTCTTTCAGAAGCAAGCAGAAGCTTTCCCTGGTAGCAACACCAAAGATACAAAATGATACCGTTTATTCAACACAAAATTAAATTAAAATCTCAACTATGAAAGGATGTAACAACAGGCCTAATACATTAACCAAATCTTTATTTTTTTTCTGTGAGAAATAACAAAGTGTTTGAATTACAAGTAAATTTACTTGCATTTAGTTCATTTGTCTCAGATAATAAATTGACAGAACTAAGGGCAGCAAAGAATTATGTTGCTCAGCTATACACAGTGCTAAAAGCTTACATTTGTTGGGTGTTTAGGAGCATCTTCATTTGCAGAGATCGCTAGTATCTACAAAGACAACAACCACAGCCCGAGTGCCTGAGCATGAGTTAACTTGTAATTTTTCAATAGCAGATTGCAACAAGATTTTCACCACTCCACAGTACTGGTGTTGGTGTAGTTGGTGGTGGGTCTCGGGAGGGTACAAATGGTCCTGGAGGGTGAATTATGCTGCATAAACACATGAAGTTTTATGGTCCAAAAAACAATTTGTGAGACTTCAGGAATCTGTGATGAAGAATCTTGGCCATTCCAGCTCCATTAGGAGCTCTTAGGTAGTCCAAGATTTAAAGGAATTGGTATTGCCAGTGAAACCAAAAGGAGAAAGACTGCTCATCTGGGATAAGATCTGTAAGATCTGGGATCTTACAAGGCTTTTAACATGAAAACAGGCAGGGATATTCTGCCCATCACAAGATAATGTGATAAAGGAAGACTTTTTGAGCATCAGAACAAACAGATCAAGTATAGGGAAAGAGTTTGGCAGGTACTTTCAGGCATATCACACACTTGCATACCCTTGTTTGCTGTGGTTCCTGGCACCACAGACACACTGACCTTCTAACCTACGGTCCTACTCTAGATGCTGGCACTGCACTCCCTCCAGTCTCTTCCATTGCTAGCACAACAGACACGCACACCTCTGAAATCTGTGGTCTGTCTCCGCTTGCTGTCACTCAGCCCAACACACACATGCATGCACACAGAATAGAGCAGTCCTCACACAGGAAAATAACTAGAAGGGAATTTAATAAGAAGAAAGGACAGACTGTGTTCACTAGGTGCAAAGCATGGCCAGACAAGTCCCTGACCAGGCCTTTTTACAAGTGGCTCGTTCCCTTTTATCCTTACATCTGCCTCTAGATTTCTACGTGTCTTTCTCCCCACATAACCTAAATCCTTCCTTTTCCTCTCCTTTGGTTCTTCCCCTAAACATTCTCTGGTAAGTCTTGCTCAAATGACCTTCCCCTGCATCACCCAGTGTCCCATCAGTGACCCCCTCAGTCTAAAAGATGCTCCAGGGGGTTTGCTCCTGTTGATTCACCTTGCTGGATTTCACACCTGGACCGGAGCTGATGCCATCCTCGGAGGAAGCAGACAAGGTTTTCATCCCACTAATTTGGGTTCCTCCATTTGCCTGCGTGCAACTGTGCTCTTTGCTTGTGGAGATGAGGCTTTGCTGGACTGATGGCTCTCCTGTGACACTCCTGAGGGAAGCTGGGGTAGATGTTATTCAGGCCCCCAATCTGCCATTCTGCTCCAACTGTTTTGTGCTGGGGGAGACGAGCTTTTCACATTACCTAACAGCCTGGCCTGTGGTATTGATGGTATTGGTTAGTAAGATGCCTCTTTGACACCGAAGATAAATTCTGACAAGTACCCTTTATCGCTGCAGGAGGTATTAGGAGAGCAGTTCTGAGGAAGAAAGGTATGTCATGAGTTTTCGCAAGCCTCTATTGTCATGAGTTCTTTGGAAGATTATTAAGTGAACTCTATTACTTTCTTCCTCCTAAGATGGAGTGGGAATTTTGTCACCATTCACTCATGTATTCTGTAGACTGTGGCATCAAACTGAAGTTACTAATATAAAAAATGATTTTTTTTGTCAGATATTGTTACTAATATAAAACATGATTTTTTTTGGTCAGATATTGTTACAATGATGTTTGTAGAGTTGTTTAGTTTTTCTCCAGAGTTGAAGTGTAGCCTTGCTCCTCATTATAACTAACAGTTGTTTGAAATTGTTTGGTATGAATATTTCCAGGGTTACATGGGCTATTTGGCACAGTAAAATGGTGCTAAATCTAGTTGGGAAATACAGAATAAATGTGCTTTGTGCAAAAGCCTGATTTCAACCAGTGAACTCAGAATAAAATGTCTTTTTTTTTTTAGTTTGTAACCTGTGATACCTCCTTGTGGAACTATGTTACTGTTATTTCATTATTTTGAAAAATGCTTTTCAAATAAGGAAGGAGGAACAAGAGTTAAGCTGGTGAAGAATTTTTGACTACATTCAGAAAGAGGTTCATTTTAGGAAAAACCTCAAAAAAATACCATCAGCCTCCTGCAGAATGTGAGTGGAGAGGCAGATACCTAAGATTAGGATCAAACTGGCCAGTCTGCAGATGGTAGAAGAAAAAAAGGAAATTGTCTAATGTTTGTCAAAAGAAAATATTGAGATCACATCTGGTCTGAGGTCTTCCCTGTCCAGACATTATATAGTCTGAGGATTGACTTCATAGTTTTTCCCCACCAAGGAACCAAACAAAATCCCAGGTGAGGAATCATGGACTTTGTTGCCTAATGTTTAGCTTGCATGTCTGTGAAGAAGGAGGACTAGGTTCTGGGATCTGATTTTAGAACCTGCTTAAGCATTTCAAATTATGTAGTCCTTTATAAAGGACTTTCTAAATGAAATAGCGTACAAACCTCAGGACTGGAAGAAGGTACATGGCATCATACTCTTAGCCTGCTTTCAGAAAATATAAGAGTTTCCACTGCCTTTTTATATCTATATATATATTTAAGCTATCCTGAATTCCTATGCATGATTTGAGAGCCTTTGCTAAGTTGCTTTCCTCAGGAAAGCACTCCTCAGCTGGAGAAATGCTTAATGAGCCCTGAAACCTTCAGAAACTTGAGTGAGTTCTTACCATGGATAGTATAACACTGTCATTAGTAACCCCAGGGATGGAAATTCTTTAAGGCTTCATTTTTGCCAACTACTTCTAATTTTGATAGATATTAATTAATATATACATATATTTTAATCTGTCTTTTATAAATTCATTGAAGTAGGTTCGATTATTATACACAGGTAATAACCACATTGATACTGAAAGGAAAAAAAGATTTTACATTTCTTTGATTATTTTTCATCTTTGCTGATGCACAGTTGAGAGTGTCATCATACACTCTAAAAAGCTGAAAAGCAAGTAACTATTCTAGGAATTGGCTTTACCATAATTGTCTTTGGCTCTTACTGTCCTGAAAAGTTATGGTAGTACCCACAGCTAACACTCCTGAACCATTTGCAGACAGTGGTATGGCTGATTGCTATTTTTTTTCAACAGTGATACAGAAAAATCTTTGATTCTTGTGTTACATATTTGTACTGGCTTTGCAACATTCATAACTAGAGTTGAAATGCAAATTACATGCAATTAATGTGTGCAAATGAAGACACAAAGCCAGAAGCCATGTCTATGACACTTCATACAAATGTTGTAGTAAATTATTCTAGGTTTGCATGTTTCCCACTGTCTTTTTTTTAACCCTGGAACATAATAAATTAAATCTTGAAGTGCTGTATAGGGCATAGAAAGTATTAAGTGGGTATTGTGCAGCAAAGTCACTACTAATTACCATCAACAGTAAATCTGACTAATGTTATTTGTTTCCTGACTCAAATAAGTGCTGCTTGCTAGTTTGTTTTTTAAAAGTTTAAAACATCAGGTCCTAAAATAGTTTAAATTGAAAATATAAATTTCACAGTTGAATTATCATTTTAAAACCACTCAAAAGATGTTTTTTTTCCAAAAAGAAAAAAAGAAAAAAAAGAGCCCAAGTACCTCATTAAGATTTGCAGCAATTCTTGGCAGAAATAAGCAGTCTGACAGCATTTACTTGCACCATGAACAGCGCAGAGAAATGATGCATGCTGACAACATAGTCATGCAATCACCCTTAATTCATATCAAAACTTATTTCCAAATATCTTACAAGCAGAAGTGTCAAAAGGGTTGGAGTTTAGATTTATAGTTTTAAATTAACAATGTTTGAGTGATTATCTCTTTCCATTTATTCTCTACAAGGAGAGCACCTTCTCAACACCAACATGTTTCTTTCATTGCTTTGAAAAGACATTTCAGTCTAGCAACTGGACATGTTGCGGCAAGTAAAACATTCTACATAGTAGCAACCAAATGGTCCTGGGAAATGGTACCTTGGGGACTGGGAAGTTTCTGAAAGAGCAGCAAACCTGGTCATGCATGGGAAGATGGTCTATGAAGTTCTGTTTGAGCTACAAATTAGAACAGTTTAATGAAGCTTGTATGCCACTGTCTGGTCATTGCTTGAACAGAGATTGCTTTTTCCTATGCTTCTTGAAATTCACAACACAGGGTTCACAGATGGATTTTAGGATAATTTGTTTCTTCTGAGAGAGATCGAAGTAAAGGATAGAGAAGAATAATCTGAAATCCACCTAAATGCACGTAAGCGGGGAAAAAAAAAAGTTTCCATCTGAGGTTACTCACTTTTTCACCCCAAGCCTACAACGACTTTCTCCATTTATCTGCTCCTTCAGCCTCAGCTGGGTGAGGTAGAATTTTAAATTAATGTCCTCTGACTTTTTCCCTTTTCTGCTCATCCCAGGAATCTTCTTGGCTCCCTTAACAGCTTTTCTTCTTACCATACATCTCTGTTCCCTCAGTCCTTCTAGGATGCTTTCTGGTATTGAATTGAAGAACGTCTTTTGAGTGATGTGTTTTGGCATATCCCTGCTAAGTCTTGACACACTCTGTCTGAGTTCTTCCATTTTACTACTTTTCTGCTAACAACCGGGGAAAGAACTATTATCCAATGAGAAAAAAAGCTACTTTTCATTGACACAGACTTGAGAAATTCTCTAAGATACTGATTTACTGGGACAGTAGTAGGCTTGAGCAGGTCGGGCTTATTGACAGCATGAAAGAATGACTATCTGAAAGGAGGGATGTGGGAAGTGGAACAGATTGGAATGCACTTCCAAAACATGACTTCTTCACTGCCTCAATTTCTGCTATCCCTTTAACCTAAAACACTTCATGGCTTCCTATCTTCAAATCTACTATCCTCTCTCTTTGTAAGTACTTGATCCAAATCAAATAAGGGTTGATTCCATGTTTATGTGAGGAGTAATTTCCCTTTGCACTGGCATCTTTTTTTCTACTCTATCTATTATAGCAATTAGAGTTGTCTGATACATACTTTTTAAAATGGAATTCTGTCCAGAATTGTCTGCTGTACTTGTACTTTCATCTGCCCCAATCTAAATCCACTTTAAAAATTTTCCAGTCATAATCTAACTGTAGTTCAATAAGCTACAGTTGAATTTAAAGGGCATAAGATTGCTGAAGGGAGGTTGGCTGAGAAATGAAAAGCTACTTAGATATAATGCTAGCCATCAAGTGGAACAGTTCATTCAGGAAATCCATACGCAGGTCCTCTGTCAATATTTTGGGGCAGGATTACATCTTCCATCTTTGTATATTCCACAAATATGTTTCTTATTTTGGCTGAAATACTCCCTAGTCTTGTCATCTGAGCATCACTATTCTACATTACAGGATTCCAGAGTTATATGAATCACACAAACATTGCATTATTTGGAATTTTATTTTCAGAAGTGAAATCATTAAAAAAAACAGTAAAGCAAAAGGCGATTGGATTCTTGCTTACCTGCTTGCTTTGGCAACATCAGGTTAGCTACAAGCTATTTCACACTCTGAATGTTGCATATAAGCTTTTGATTTTTATGGAGAGCAAAATTAGGACTGAATATGCATATATTATGGATAGTTTTCAGATGCACGTTTAAGAAAGTGTATCAGGCATTTATTAATGATAAACTTGGCATATCATATTACTTGGCATAACATGTTACTTATCTGTATGAACTATCTTCCTAAAATTTAGATTAATTCACTCAATCCATATTTTCATACATACATATATACATATATAATTAAATATTAACTTAATACATATATACATTTAAATATGAATTTTCTTGATGTCAAGAAACATTCATTCACTGCAATATATATATGAAGGTTTTCTAGTGAAGTCTTAGTATTCTGACAGACTTTGAAAGAATCTGTTGCTGGCAGTCAAGCATCAAAACCTCTCATCCAATGCTGTATCAAAGCTGTTTTCCATGATACAGTGAACATCTTGAAACTTTTAAGTTCAACAGAGCATAGACAAAGCAGAAAAGCAGAAGCCTTGTCACTCAAGACTACCCATCATAGGGAATAAATAAACTTTTATACTCACTGCAGCACATTTTCGCTGAAGTTTTCTGCACTTGGATAGTGCAAGATTTTAGTTTTCTGCTAGTAGGAAATGACTGCTGCAGAATATATAATCCAGGTAAAACTACAAATTATTATTACAAAGAAACATCTGAAATGGAAAATCTGTCTTGCTTGATATTTTACAGAAGATTCTATTTTGTTTTTCAATATAAATAACCTGTAAGGTCTTTTTCAAGTATGTACATATACACCATCTTATGTTAGAGCAAAGTGATCTTTCATGGACTGTGTAATACATTGTTTGGATGTCTTTCCTTTACAAATGCTTATACCATCATTTCAGGAGCTGATGTCAGTTTTCATGTACCTGCTGTTTGCAAGGCAAGGTTCAATAACTCTATCCATCATTTCCAACGGATTAGTGTTTTATTTTAATTTATATTTGAACACATTATCAAAAGATGACAACTCATCATCCATCAGAAATCTTCTGTGGTGGTCTAATGCCAGTTGCATGAGAATTTGCTCTGCTCTCTTTCATTTCACATCTCTTTGACATTGATTTTCTCTACACATTGCTTACGAAAATTAGTGATGTTCTATGATTAAGAGTGTTTTAGTACACCATGAAATCTTTAGTGTATATAAAATTATATTCCATGGTTATGCTCTACTTTGTGAAAAGAGAATCGATATCTTTCTTTACCTCATATGTATTTCTGACATATGCCATAAACTATGTCAGAGCTTCTATTTTGAATATTCATTTTGAATGAAGCTTAATCTCTGTCCCGTTCTTTTTATTTTTACTGTAAATTAAAAGTTATTGTTGAAATATATTTATATTCTGATAGACATTTAAAAAAATATAAATAGTCGTGTTCTATACTGTCTTGATTTTTTTGAACTTTAAAAAGGATATATCTACAGCAACTTTTTATTTCCTTATCTTGATTTAAAAATGAAATATTTTAAGAAAATATTTTGGGGAAAGTCAGTTCTATATTCCTGAGTGGAGAAAGTGTAAGGGATTTTGAAAAACAGTAGTAAGTGTTTCATGGTCAGTTTCAGATTTCATTTGCCTCCCATAAATGAAGAAAAATACAAGCCTCACTATGTTAATATCTCATCAGGCACATGTATCCCATCCTACTGTTTTCCCACAGACTAAAATTACTTCTGTGTACTCTCTCTGCCAGCTGTTCTCCATCTGGTCTGTGGAACCATTATAAGGACTAAAATTTACCAATTTGCCAATCACATAAGGTGAATTTCATAGTCATATAAGTTTGAGGCCTGAACTATTCACTAGTCCAGAAGTCCTCTCATTTTTATTGAGACTTGAAAACTGGAAAAAATGAAAAAGTAGGCTATGATTAATGGCTCTCTTAATGACCACATACAAGCGTGCACAAATTACTTTTTTTTTTTTAGTTGGTAGTAATTTTTGTTAACATAGCAAGGATCAAATGTTTTCTGTTTTTTGTTTTTCTTTGAAGACAGAGAAAATCTTTTTATTGAGGTCAGTAATTTGGAGCTTTTTATATAAGCTCCACATTTTATATACACATTTTGTCTTTCCTATTTTTGACCAACCAACATATCCATTTTGTTCTATTCGCTTGGAAATGCCCAAATATACATATTTAGTTTCTATCTTTCAGCAAGAGGTACATTTTAGGAATAAATTGTAGGTCAGTTTCACCATATTGGTAGGAGCTCATCCGTTAGAAAACATCCTGGTTTCCTTCTCAGTTATTTTGACTCTTTTTCCCTCAAAAAAACTTACAGGTTCAGAAGAGTTTATGTTACACAACACATTTATAAACTGCATCTTTCCCAGGTTATATCAACAAACTTTTAACAAATAGGGTCTTGAATTGATTTTAGATCTCCCTGTTTTAGACAGATAATCACAATGATGAAATTAGGAGCCTGCTTGTCCAAGGCTCTTTCTATTTCCAGTGGAAAGAGAAGGAAAAGAATGTCATATCCTAGTAGTTCGTAAATGCTGAGAATATTTGCATCTCCCTGACAATATAGAGTGCTTTGAGCAGCTAGGTATCTAAATACAGTGCCTCCGTTGAGTGCCAAAAATTATATTAGATGAATCCAGCCATAATCTATCTTTAGGAAAGTGTAATCAACTCTAGGCAGATCTGTCTTGTTTCTATCTTCTCTGGCCATTTTTTATTTTATATTGTTCAGTACTAAGGTCACTACCTCTTCTGTTACTCTGCGTTACTCTGGTTTGTGCAACAATGTCAAAATTAAGCCTTATCATCTCATTTGTTTTCACACCATTCATCATCTTCTACAGCTTTATCCCAATCAACATTTTTTCTAGACAGTGAAGCTATTGTCACTGACTTTACCCATGTGGTATATATTACCCTGCTGCTTGCATAGTATAATCTTTCAAAATTCATTCATTGTTTCTCCTAAGCTGGAAACGCTCTTGGCTTTTCTGTGACTCTGTACTTCACCTATAAAGCCTCATTCCTTCCAGAAATTTAAACAGTCATGATGATAGGGCAATGTCCCCATTTATTGGACTTCAATTTAAACTAGGTTGAGCACACCTGAAAGGGACAGGAAATGAGAAGCATGGCTGAAGGTATTTTCAAACAGGGATGGCTGTTCTGGGAAAGAGGACCTGACTGGATCATGTTTTCTGCTTGTTGGTAAGTGAGGTCTCCCGGTCTGCTCCAATGGCCCTGGCAGTTTGTTTACACAGCTCTTCTGGCTAGAGTTTGAAGGGTTTTTGGCTACCTGTTTAGCAGTCGCAGTTGGGTTTTTAGTATTGTAATAAAAAATTACAACAGCTTCCAAGTTTTTGCTAGTGAAAACAAATTGGTGATATTTGGAAAGAGGGTACAGTCATGAGTGTTTCAAGTAGCATGGTATTTGGAAAATCTGTGTTCTTATTTACAGAATCAAAGTATGAGAAAATGCTGACAGCTAGCCCAGTGTGAGCAACTGAAAATGTTTCTCATTGATCAATTGCTTTGAAGTACCTTTTTCAGATATTTAGATAAACTGGACAAATCATTTCTGTTATTTTTATGCATTACTGATAATCACAACCCCTCCTTTTGCAAAAGCCAAACTATGAAATTGAAGTATGTTTGAGTTTTGGCCATTTGTCTTTTTGCACAGTTGATCAGTATGCCCATCATAGCTGGTTTTAGTGTATAAACTTTTTTTCTTTTTTTGGAAAATACATTCCTATCGTAATCTAATAAACAATTTGAGTAAAGCAAAAGAAACAACATGCTTTCAAATGCTGAATTCAAAACATTTCAGGGAGATATAACTGATAAAAGAAGATACTAAGCATTCTGCCATTTGTACACAACTAGAATGTAAACAGGATATAAAACTAGAATATAGCATTGCTCTCTTGGTGGAATTTTGTTTGTTTTTTAGTCTTTTTATGCTTTTTAAAGAAGAGAAGTAAAAGTTTCATTTTACAGTTGATAAGCCCTGTTCTACTGTCACACAATGCTATAAAAGGAGTTAAAAGAACTGGGTTTCTACAAGAAAAAAACAAATAGTTCTTCATGGAAGTTGAAACGCAAATCAGCGACAATGTAGCAGAGAAATATGAGAGAGTTCAAAATAAGTTGGGGAATAAATTGCTTTGAGGTATAGAAATCTCTCAGGGAAACAGAAGAACCATTTGTTCCAGTAAATTGATATAGTAAGCTAGACTCCAGAAAAATCATAGCCACTTAAAGATAGATCAAAGACAGAGCTGAATTCTAACTAAACTAGAGTGTGAGGATCCTACAACCTCTTTGGAAAATGAAATAAATTGCACCGAATCCATTTTGTGTAATAGATATTGTTTCCTCTGTGGAAATGAACTTCTTGCAACATTCTGCTAACCTTCCAAGAAGAAAGCAGGTGTGTGAACTTTTTTTCATTTGGTTGGTTGGTTGGTATTTTAGAACTACTTCAGGAGTCACTAGAAAAATCTACAAAATTGTAGACTGATTTATTAGGCAGACCGCAATTTATCACACCAAATTGGATATGACTCACTTCTTTAAAATTATTTGACCACTGTCATGTTTTGTAATCATGACACAGACATATTGTTTTCTTGTGCTTTTGGAGACTTTCTGTTTAGTTACTTGTAGGGCTAGATTGAAATGATGAAGCTATTGGGTTAGAAGTAGTAGATCTATGTATGCCTCAAGGATTATGTTAAGTAGGAATTACTTTCAGACTCACTAATACAGGACTTGGGACTTTTACACTCTTGTTGAAGATCATTAGAATTTTGCCTGTGCCTGTAAGGACAAAGCAATTTGGTCAACATGCGTTATGCAAGGACTGAAAATTTATAGTGCACAGGTATAAAGACAGTGTCATTTCAGTTGATAAAATTTAAGATTACTTAGCAAATTTAACTAGAAGTCTTACGATCATGGTAGGGAAGTACTTGCATGTCATACAAACAGTAGCTATTGATAGTAAAACTACTTGCAGGCTATATAATGCTAGGTTGTGAATAAAAATCTGTGTGGTTATCATAGCCTCAATAGTTCAGTCAGAGTTACGTTCAGAAACATGCCTGAAAACTACCAAACATCATACATTTAATGAAAATATCCATTTTAATGAAAGGGCTCCCCAGTATATTTTCTTAAAATATCAATAATGTGTACTTATTTCAACTTTGTTTAAGAAGGAACAGGGTGCAATGAATTTTCCAGATAATTTTAAACTTTGGAAAAGTTAAAGAATGATTAAAACTCCCTAAGATGTTGATAGGTTGCCTAAAATCTGATGGATTATGCTCATTACTATTATAAAGTTGCAGAGCAATTATTATCCCTGTTGTTTCATTTGTATTTTTAAAGAGCAGACATTCTGTCTGAGTACTGGGAGAGCAGATGGCTTCTTTGGTATTTTAAGTGACAGTCAAAGTATTGATGATGCCTCTAAATACTGGGAAAAGAGAAATAAGAGACTGAGATTTTGTATCTGATGGAAAGTCAGTCTCACAGGCTTAAAAAATATAAAGAAAAGAGGAACCTTTGAAGAAGAGAGAAAACAGAGCAGCTTTTGGAAGACATTGCATTAAGCAACAAATAAACATCTATTCACTATAAATATTTTTCTTTGTTATATGAGCTAAGTTTCTATGGCTTGGTCAGGAAAGGGAATAAGGCACCTCAACTCAGACTGAAGGACCTGGAAGAAGTGATGAAGTGCACCCTCCAGTTCACAGCATGACACCAAGCTGGGAGGACCAGTGGATATTCTCCAGAGTAGTGCTGTCATACAGAGGAGTCTAGACAGGTTGGAGGGATGGGCCACCAGAAACCTTCTGAAATTCGAATAGGACAAATGCCAAGTCTTGCACTTAGCAAGGAAGAACTTCCCTGCAACAACACAGACAAGGGCCTGCTTGGCTGTGGAGCTGCTCTCCTGAGGTGAGAGCACCATAACCAGGAGATTGAGGAGAGTCATTATTCCTCTCTCCTAGCACTTGTGAGACCAGCACATCTAGAATCCTGCATCCAGTTTTGGGCTTCTGAATACAAGAAGGAGGTCAAAAAATAATGGTTTCTAGATACAGAATGGAACAGCTAATTGAAGTGACCCAAGATTTAAAAAAAATGACCCATTTTAGTTGACCAGTTTAATGTAAGGCACAATAAACATTTTTGTAATGGAAGCTAAGGGAACAGTGAACTGTAGCATAGAGTACAAACTTCTATAGTTGTTTTGGTGTTTATCATGTATCAGGGACATAAGATTTCATTTTTCTGGACTAAATAATCAAGGGAGTGTATCTCAATTTTTCTACTTCCAAGATACTTAAGTGCCTTAATTGGCATTATGAATACTGCTTCCATCTCTTTCATTTTCAAAATGTAGAATTCTCCCTGGTCATGAAGTATCAAACTCTTTCCAGCACAAACTCAGGAAAGTCTATTTTTCTTGTTGTTTATTTTCTCTATTTTCTTTCAATGTTTCTGGAATTATACCCTACCATAAAGAACCTCTGCCAACATGAATTCAAATTCATAGTCCTGAATTTTTATGGAAAAATGTAAGGTAATAGAATATTCTCACCACTAAGCTATGACGTAGTGAGAACTGTTTTGGCGAGATTGAAGTCAGTCCTCTGTTTCCTTATGGAATACAATTCTAGAAGCTATGGTCAAGAAAAACAGATAGTACGATTAGTTTAATAATTTATCAAGGAGAAGACAGGATGCCTACTGTAACCAGAATACTGTAATTTAGATAGATAGTATCAGAGTAAGATAGCAAATGGTAAGACAAAAAAGACTAAATGTCCAGAAGACAGAGTTCCTCTATTTTAGTGATTTTCTATGTCCTTGGTCTTTCTTATTCAAAGTTAAGCACTTACTGTTTGAGTGGTAGAATTGTCCGTACAAAACTCCTATGCATTTTGAGCACATCACACAATTTACCAATGCTTAAAATGCAGGTATATTATGTAATCTGTAGTAAATGTGGAACTGTTCTGTAATTTATGAGTACTGTCTATTGGCTTGAAGACTGAGATGTGTGAATAAATTACTTAAGTTTAAGACGAAGTTGACAGAAAAAAAATGATTTAGAATAAATCACCTATCAGAAAGTACTTGAGAGTTATTAAAAGACTATGGAAGGAGAGAAAAAAAGATCCTTGAATATAAAAAAAGTCAAACAAGCTTTCAAAAGAAGTGTCACAAGTGAAGAGAGTATAACTATTTAAGTGGGGCATGTTGCCTAGTGTGCCTAGATTAGTATCAGCAGACAGTAAGCCTTAATGTAAGATACAGATTTATGGACTACTCTATATTTTAAAAAGCATCACTTTAAATATTCTGTTCCTACTGTTAAATACAATTTAAGAGGGCAGTTTCATCTGATCACACCCACAAATTAAAAACTTCAAGAACCTGAACTCAGTCAGTCAGATTTACTGGATTACTACAGTGAATGTATAAAGAACTGTACCCTTAGGTCTGTTCTACAATTTGTGAACTGTGAAAATAGATATTGGGACTGAAAGGTACGAGGTCTGAGGCAAGGGGGAAGGAAACTGTGTAATCATGGTGAGCCTGAAATATATTTTCACAGGGCCATAAATTGGACCAGATATAAAATGTTTTAAAAATGTATGGTTTTGGATACATTTCAGTGAACTAAAAACATTCAGTGAACTAAAAATGTATTTAGACTTTACAATATATGAGTCTTCCAGTAAAAAAAAATTAGAATAATATTTCAAAATTATTTTGTGTTTCAAAAGCTTCTAATTGACCAATTCTATTTCAGAAGTTTCAGGTCATATTGTATAATCTCTTAATTGAATTTCTCAATATAATAGCCAGAGTTTCTCACAATATTAACTTTTAAACCAAACAATAAGAAATATTTGTGGAAAAGGGGTTATTCTGCCATATCCCTGCAGTAGCACTTAGTAAAAAATGACACTAATTACTTAATAACAGTTGAAATTGTAAAGAAAAAGCAGTAATCCTATTTTCCTAAGAGCTCAGTAAGTGCAGTCAATTTACCACTGTCCTGTTTCTGGAATAATGACAAAACACCTATGCGTTAGTGCATGTTCAGCTGGCACATTTATGGTAACATCCTTTTAATTTAAAAACATAATATAGGACGTCCAACTTGTTCAGCTAAGCTTAAGTCTGTCAGAATTTCCATTTTCAATTCCTATTTACAGAGGTTTATAACCAAACTGCAAAACTGTGCTCCATTTTGAAACTTGCCACGTGTTAGACCTAAATATTTTTTATAGAATTTCAGTTAAACTAATTTAGTTATTTAGCATAAAGAAATGTTAGAATCATAGAATGCCTAAGGTTGGAAGGGACCTCTAGAGGTCATCTAGTCCAAGTCCCCTGCACACGCAGGGCCACCTAGAGCACGTGGCACAGGGCTGCATCCAAGCGGGTCTTGAAGATCTACAGAGAAGGAGACTCCACAACCTCTCTGGGCAGCCTGTTCCAGGGCTCTGTCACTCTCACTGTTAAGAAGTTTTTCCTTAAGTTCCTGTGGAATTTTTGGTGCTTTAGTTTCTGGCCATTCCCTCTAGTTCTATCAGTGGCCACCACTGAAAAGAGGCCAGCCCCTCACTGCCTCCCTTGAGGTACTTATAGACACTGACCAGGTCCCCTCTCAGCCTTCTCTTCTTCAGGCTGAACAGGCCCAGCTCCCTCAGCCTCTCCTCATAGGGCAGATGTTCCAGGCCCCTGATCATCCTTGTGGCCCTGTGCTGGACTCTCTCCAGCAGCTCCACATCCCTCTTGTACTGTGGGGCCCAGAACTGGACACAGTACTCCAGATGTGGCCTTACCAGGGCTGAGTAGAGGGGCAGGATCACCTCCCTCAACCTGCTGGAGATGCTCCTCTTAATGCACCCCAGGATGCCATTGGCCTTCTTGGCCACGAGGGCACACTGCTGCCTCATGGTCAACCTGTCGTCCACCATGACGCCCAGGTCCCTCTCTGCAGAGCAGTTAAACCTAAATATTTTTTATAGAATTTCAGTTAAACTGATTAAGTTATTTAGCATAAAGAAATATAATCCACCCTTTTGAATTCTTCATTACTATAAAAGGAGTGAGATGATAAATGCAGTTTGGCAGAACTTTTATCACTATGTCTTTACATAACTCTGGATGATTTTGAATACCTAATTCCATCTGTTGGAACAATGTCTAAAACAGAGGTTTTGTATGTACTGTAGTCATTAGAAATCCTGTGGCAAAGCTTGAAAAGTAGATCAAGTCATTATTATGAGAAAAAGGAACATTTTGAAATCCAGGATCAGGAAGGACTAGTTGAGCATTTTCATTTTCAGACCTTGTTAGGTAACCAGGAAAAAATGTCTAGACTGGAAAGGTCTAGGACAGAATTTGCCCTGTGACTTTTATACATTCTTATTCTTTTTCTCTTCTACATTCTCAGTAACAAACTTTTGGTCAAAAAGCCAGTGCTAGAGTAAGAGAAAACAAGAGATTCAAAATATAACCAAAATATATGTTGTATATAGTATAATCAAAATCTTAGGACACTATTATAATACAGTATGCTGATGACGTAAGGTGATCCAAGACTAGGTGGAAGCCTAAGATCCTCACACCTGGCCCTGCCCTGCCTAATTCCTGAGTGCTGTCATCATTAAAGCATCTCTGTTTTTTTTTTAAGTTCTGCAGATGGTTTTAAGTTCTGCTCCTTTATTGCACTGAGACATCAGCTTTGATTTCAGTGCTTGTTTGACCTCAGTTTCATTTCCTAATTAATTTTTTTAATTTGGGTGGGGCATTGCACTCGCTGATTATTTCAGAGGACAAACAGAACATGTAAGCATAGAGTACTCGAGTAAAAGCAGTATTTTCAGGTAGGTTTACGTTTTCTCTTAAAGTTTGATTACAAATGGAATTGACATGTTCTTTTTTAGAATTAATCTTTGTCAAAATAAGAAAAACATACCCAAGGACATATTTGTTCTGAATATTTGTATCTGCTAAAGCAGCTTTATTCTACGGTATCTGCTTAGTCAAAAATATTTATCACTTCCCTAACAGTAATCTGTGTATCATTGCTTTCTCATTCTTTCCCCTTTGACTTTAAGAAAGGAATAATACTATTTTCAGTTGATTTCTATTGGTAAAAAAGATCTAGGGACGGGAGGCCTTTTTGATGATTTTCTCCATTCGGGATTTCTGAGTTTGTGTCCATGGGGATCTTTGAAAGCATTTAGCAACATTTTGAGTTTCAAACCTGTTTCTCTAGTTTCCATGCTCTTTAAGATTCACCATTTAAGCTTTAAATGTCAAAAGAAGTAATGTGAACTAACAGAGACAGCCAATGCATAGGGGAAAGAGTGAATTATACAGGCAGATAGAGAAGCTAATCCTTGGAAATTCTGTAAGAGACTGCAAATATAACTCTTAATAGAATACAGCAGTAAAATAGAGCCAAGTGCACGTTCATCTCTGTTGTCTGTTTTATTAGAATAATGAAGAAAGCATGAACAATTTCAAATATCACTTTTTAATGAAAAGATTACCCTAAACTTCATTATATTTTTTTATAGTAAGACTCTATAGTAAGTATACACTTAATAGACATTTTCTGATTCTACTGACTTAAGTATATTATAAGTTTTTATGCTTCCTATGATAAAAGATCAAGCTATACTAACTTCAGTTTTAAAAAATAACAGTGTCCTATTTGCAGGAAGCTGACCTGTTATGAAAGTGTGCTTCAACAAAGAAATTGCTCTACTTATTTCTGTGAAACAGTGTTAAAACATCCAATCCATCACAAGCATCCACAAAGAGTTATCCAGCTTTAACATGATTTTAATAAACATCTTCCATAGTGAATCATCTCATTGTCAAAAGAACAGATTTTGATGTTATATTTGATATTATTTGATATTTGATTTGCTAATGATCTGTTAATTAGAAAACAATATTTCAAAATATTTCCATTTCCATAAATATGAATTTGTTCATAAAAATTATTTCAATTTAAAAATAAAGGCTATTTTAGTAATGGTGATAAGTGCAAAATAAATATTTTACCGCAGTCTGGTCTTATAATCATTCCAAATGCTTTTGTTTGTTAGCAAAGTTTTAACTTGATGCTCTGAAAAACTCTGAAAGAGTTTTATGCAAGCATAAAACAAAGTTTTAAGAAAGTTAGTAGTATGCAATCACAGAGTTCATGTTTTACCTGAGTAAGTACCTCAGTCAACAATTAAAAATTCATGTTAATGTTTTCCACAAATTAAACACATTTCCTCAAGTTGGCTCTTTTATTTGGTAGTACTGATGCTGTTTGGTGACAGCCATAGGTAAAGGTGCTTTTCTCTATTCTATTTTCCATGGCTAATGGACAACAGGCTTGTAAATACCTTATTCTGCCTTTTGTTTGTGTGGAAAACTGTAATTCTTCAAAGCAGGACTGACTATAACCCATTATCATTTAAGACATACACCCTCCCTGAAATCTGTAAAAAAATAACACTTAGGTTTTCAAAAACTGTGCAACTCTTAGTCACGTGGTCTTTGAACTAAGTTTTGGAAACAAAAAAGCAAGTAAAAAGAAGTAACTCTTGGACTGTCGTCTTCTAATTTCAGTCGTTATTCTGATGTCTCATATCTGATTTCCCCTGATGATGGGGAAAAATGACCTGAAAATAGGTGTATATATTATAACACTAAATTGCAACCAGTGCTGTTTCAATTAGAAAAAAAGGATGAGGTAGATTGTTAAATTCTGACTCAAATGAAACACATGTACTGGCTGAAAATAGGAAGTAGTAGACAAAATGATGTGCTGCATGTGAAATAGATGCTGAATTAAGAAAAATGAGGAGAAAGAGGATGTTCAGTTGCTAGTTGTAAAGCCAAAGTTAGAAACTACTGAAGACCAGCATTTTATGAAAGGCTATGCAAGGCAGCAAGGAAGTGGACAGATTTGGATCCATAAAATCCAAATGGCAAATTGATGGTTAACTGCTTGCAGTTGTAAGGACAGACACAGAAACTAACAAAGTGGGGGAGACCTTCCTCTGGGGCGGGTTCATAGTTGTTAGAAGACTGTGATGCTGAATTAAGGGGACTAGAGGTGAGTCTATGAGAGCTAGATGGGAGCTAAAATTGGAGACTGATAAATTTATATAATATGGACTTTTGAAAAAATGTCAGTAAGAATATAATAGTCCTATTCTGATGGTAAAGAAGCCACATTTTACTGAATACAAGTTGGTACAAGATTTGAGAGCAATCATCCAAATAATAATAGATGTGCATGCAGTGGTATCAAAGCCATATGCTCTTTTAACTAAAAATGCTTGTTTGTTATGTTACAATGTGTGGTGAGATGTTGTGCTGTGTAAAGGAAGAGTTCAGAAAAGATGGACTTATTTGATATACATATAAAAAAGTGCCAACCCTGACCTAGTGTTGAACTCTGGCAATACATAGATGTTTACACAAAGGTTAGGACAGGATGACTCAGTTTATAACTACAAAGACTGATAAATTGAGAACTTCTTGGAACAAATATGTGAACCATTGCACTTAGCTTATTCTGTTTGTTTGCTTAATACTGATTAGCCAGCTTTTGTGGTATTTAGCCTTATAGCCTTATAGCCTGTATAGAAAATACAACAAGGTATTCCCCAAGCATATGCTGTGCTGTGGTCGTCACTACTGAATGATCCTGGGTGAAGAAAAAAATCATTTTATTTAGGTCAGATGAGTGTTCTATTTCAAAGATCTTGCAAACCAGAAATCTAAGTAATACATTTTAACTTCATCTCATAAAGACAAAATCAATCAAAATTACCAGCTCACCAGAGATCAGCCACGTTCTGGAAGTTCTTTTACACAGAACAAGTCATATACGAAAAGATATTCAGTTATAACAGCCATTCACACATTTAAATATTTAAGAAGCTTTTCCATCACAGATCAGAAGAATGTGATTTTTACATAGATTCCTGTAGGTGACACCTTGTTTAGGGTTCATAAATGAACATGCATTATATATATACAGATCCTACTATTAAATTTCCCATCAAGTATTATAGAACAAGATAATCCCTTTTCAAAATACAAAGGTGCTGAGCCAGGACTACTGCATGCTTTACAATAATAATAAAGATTTTGGAAAGTGACAGGAGTCTATTATCCCATTTTAAATAATATCAGCAGCTGCAAGAAATATTTTGGGAGGGCAATAGTTGGTATATAAGTTAGCATTTTAGTGTTATTAAATGTATTTGCCAAAGTGGTTGATAGTGGTTAGATAAATCGGAGAATTGTTCCATATGAGAGATGGAATTCACAAGATGGAATTCACTGTTTTGGATCCAGTTACAATGTGAGCAGCACTTTTAGGCCATTGTGGTTCTTCTTGCACCTCTAAAACTTCTTGAGTGTGACAAAATGTATACACACTGTTTTCTCAAACTTTGAGCTTTTTTTCTCTGCTGCTGCAGCAGTTCATGTTTAGATATAACATCCATAAGTGCAGAGTTATCCCTATGGGTTCACTGTCATCCTGTGTAATAATATTTTCATTGCGTTACTGTTGACATATTCTTAGCTGATAATTACAATAGACAGCACACAGAACACATTTGCAGCTCTACAGGAAAATTATTCATGGTAATCTTTACAGTAGAGGAAGTTTTTATATTATTTTAATTGGGTGAAAAAGATATTTGCACCCACAAATGCTCGTGTCCTGTGCACACTTCAATCTATATTGAATTCTGTCTGTGCTGAATCATTGCAAGCCATGGATCAATTGCATAACACTTTTTGTAAATAGAAATCTATCATACTTTAGATTACATAACATATAATTTACATTCTTGCTCAGTTATAAACTTCTGGCATGAGTAGCATGTTAGACAATTACCTTCAGAGACCAACTTCATGTTTATTGGATATATGCTCTTTTCACGAGCGAATGCATTTTGTTTCCTTAGAAGCTTTTCCCACGATTGTCCTCTGATTTATTCCCCTTTGCCTTATTGCTAAGGTGAATGTGCCCTCCTCCTCTGTGTGGCTCACCTGGAAGAAAAGAAAGGATAACATGTGAGACAGTCTTAGGAATACGGCTATGTTAGTATAAACCATGCTAAATACAGCACTGAACTGGTTTTCTTTTTTTCCTAGTTTTCAAAGAAATGTGATTAATTGAAAATGCAGAGATTTATTAGCAACTCAGAGTAAAATTCATAGGATCATTATGGTTGGAAAAGATCTTCATGATCATCAAGTCCAACCATGAACCCATCACCACCATGCCTGTTAAAATGTCCCTAAGTGCTTGAACACCACCAGGGACCATATTTTTTATTCCTACTCATTTCTTTGGAATTTTTATTTGTGGGAAGGATGATATAAGAAACTATTATGAGGTGTTATAAATTCCAGAACTAAAAAAAAGTAAATGCCCAATTCCACTGATTTAGGTAAGGCTTATACACCTAAATATTTGAAAGGGTGGGATATTTACTTCCTAGAGACTTTAGTAGTTCTTTAGACTTTTTTTTGTGACAATGGAAAATAGCAAAAATGTTTGTTAATAGATGTGTATTACAATTATGATTTTCATTTTTGAAATTACTTGAAAAACATAACATTTTGCTAATCATCATGAGCATAATTGCATGACTATTTTTAATGAGAGTGAGTTAGTATCTCCGTTTTTGATATACGTGTATTATAATTTTATAATATAACCTGAAAAGAATTATTCCATCTTCGGCCTGCTGTATCCAAACCTGTTGGCTAGATTCTGAAGATAATTAAGAGCTTGAAGCATCTGATATACAGGCAGAGTCTGAGAGTACTGCCATTGTTTAGCCTCAAAGAGGAGGCTCAGGAGGATCTTGTGTATCAGTATTTGATTGGTAAGAGTGAAGAAGTTGGATTCAGTCTCTGCTCTGTGGTACTCAGTGAAATGAAATAAGGCAGTGGCCATGAACTGAAATACAGATAATTCCCTTTAGGCATGCAGAAAAACTGTTTTACTGTGAGCGTGATACTCAATACTGCTCTTGTTGATCCTGCTTTAGCAGGGGAGTGGAAGCGATATGGTTTTCAGAGGTCCCTTCCAAACTCAACCATTTGTGAAGCTGTGGTTAAATAAATACTGTGACACTGTGCATATTAAATAGTCTGAGTCTAGGCTTCCTCTGGAGTATTGGTGCTTGCTTTGTTGTGTTTGTTGTGGTTTTTTTTTCTTTTTTTTTTATTGCAAAACTACACTGATAACATTTATTTACTGAAGATGTAAAACATGAGATGACTTCAAAACAGACCGTTCTCCATTCCCAGGACAGTGAGGTTAAACAACACATGCTTCAGTTTTCTTAAGAAAATTTTTGTTTAGTGTTTCATCTAAATGTTGACTCGAGGTCTGATCCAACAGCATAAAGATTAGAGCTTTGTAAATTCCCTGAAGCGTGCATAGTGCTCATAGCATTTGAGGAAAAGTAAAAACATATGATTTGGAAAAAGCTGTCTGAGTACAATCTTTTTGCTGCCTGTGAAGAAATTAGTTCTTTGTCTGTGTGGCGTCTTTGATGCATGTACCATATTCAGAAACAATATACAGCTAAAGCATTTGGTAAAACCTCGTTCATAGCTGAGTTCCTCGAAGATGGTAAGATGGTGAAGGTCTCTGAAATCAAAATATATAAACTAAGTTCAACTGCAGCGGAACACCCAAGTTATACCTGAGTTCTTTGGGATAAAACTATCGCTTCCTCTGGATGAAGAGTTCATTAGTGACTCTCTGAAATTTCTTTGAGATATAAATTACATAGTACATCTTTGGAATATGTTAATCTGTTACTTTGAGAAAGTTTCAGTTTCCTTGAATGGAAATTACTGGAATTAAGTTTATTAAGCATATTTACAGAGAGCAATGAGAAAAACAGTCTTCTGAAGGAAGGAGTAAAATCTGAGAAGTTTAGTACAATGAATCAAAAATAAGAGTTCCCAAAAATTAATCTGAATTCATGAGAACTGGATGGTGTTCTGAAAATGAACATTTTTCAGATACTTTGAATAACTTTATTCTATTTTTACCCATTAATCCACCTCACAGAAAATATATCGTGAGCCCTTCAATAAGACAACCATCTGTACAGAATTTAACTGATTAATAGTTTTCAACACAGAGGGTAAAAAATCTCTGATACAACCTATTGGTATATTCCTCTCTGGCATAAACCTTCAGCATCTCTTCTGTCACCTTTAAGTATCTAGAGCATGTCTGAACTTTATGCTCAAGTACCTGCTTGCTATGTAATATCTGAATTTAGACTCAAATAACTCAGAACAATATAAGCACCAAACTGGGATCATCAAGTCAAGTTTAAAAGATTTGGAATGCCATTTCCTCATTAATCAAGTTTTTGAAGTTTTCTTCATCTGTATAGAAAAGCTAGTTCTTATTACATACAGCACATGTACAATGTAATATACAGAGACCTTAATTTTCAGAAAGCTTTTGGTAAGAGATGTTAGTATAACGCTTACTATAACATCTTTGAAGGTTTGAGGACTATCATATGTCAGAAAAGTTGTTTTTTGTGGAAGTGGGAAAGCTTTTGAGATTAGCATATGAAGAAAATGAGCTGTAGGATTCAGAGGTAATTGGAAATAAAGAATTTGCCCTTTAGACCTCCATTTAACTTAGAAGACTACAAAAATTGCTAGAGAACTGCATGAACTGCAAAAGGAGACCTTGTATATTCTAGGTTTAGCTGAGAGTTCCCTTGTACTAAGTACAGTTTAGAGTGTTTTTTGTTAAATAAAAAGCTGTTTTTTAATTGACAGTAAATTAATATGCCATCACTGGAATACAACAAGCTCTTCCTTTTCAGTCTTTCTGAACATTATTTTTTGAGACTTGCTTCTGTATATTTTGTTATGAAAGCAAGAAGTTGATTACCATTTTTTTATGTACCTGCCTGCACTCACCCCAAGAGTCTTATTTAGACTCTCTAGCATATATCTTGGGGGAAAAAAATTGTGGGGAGGGAAAGAAGGGGAAAATTGCAAGAGACTGGAGTCCCGTCACTGTGAAAGGCAGAACGTGGGAATCCTGGAGTATTATGGGACCTTTTAGTGGAAGAGTTAGTGTTTTATATGTTTTATGTAGGGTTTTATATGTAAATTAAAAACATGAGGTATGAAACTCCTAATCTTACTAGCAATACACTTTTATTCAAGCCAAAATTAGAGTTGTAGTTCTAGTTCATAATATAGCCTGGTGATTTTGTTAACACTCGCCTATTCGATTGTGAGACACTATGGAATATGTAGCTTTACATATTAGTTTTATTTAGTAGTGCATGTGATCATGTCTGTTATGAATGAAGTGATATTTGCTGAAGAAGACAGAATTTGAAATGGAGAGGGACTTAGAAGGTCAGAAGGAGAAGGGTTGGCAGCACCAGGTAATGGAGCTATAAGTTCCTGGATTAACACTTTTGTCTGAAATTGAGTCAGCTAATGTCACCTGTTAGCTTTATTCCTGTCAGTAACCTGAACTGAGTTGAGGGCCCAGAGAAAGAACTGCTGACTATTCTGAGATGAAGAACTCTCCATTCTTTAATCAATATCTTGGGTTTGGACTTAGAGGTGATAAGATTTGATTTTCTTCATCTTCTAACCTTTTGCCTGAGGCTTCAGTTTCACATACGCCAGTTCAGCTACGATTGCATGCTAATCATTCATGCCACTAGTCAGCATTCTCCCTTCCTGCCTCATTCACCCTACTACTGCCTGGAAGAACAGGAAAGGAAAGCGGCTGCAGAGCTTCGATGGCACCTGAAGGCTGACTGAAGATTGAGAGTCTGCCTGTAGGTCAGAAGTTTAAGTAACTCTGCATTTTCTCCCAAAACCTTTAGATTGTGCATGATTTTTCCTTATCATAGGCAGAAATGATCTCTTCTTTCCCGCATTTCTCAAATGAAAGAAATGCAACCAAGTATCTCCTTACTTACTCTGAACATGTAACTATTGAGATGTAAATCAAGCATGAAATACTTTCCTAACTTAAAAAATAGTGGCTAAAATAGTGCAACTATGAAAAAATATAAACAGAATCTATTTTTAGGTTCAGGATAAGACCATTATCCATAGTATGAAAGATGTCACTTGTGTGAGAGATGTACTAGAAATGCAGTTAAGTCCCAGGAAGGAAGAGGGGAAGTTTAAAAGTACTTAAGTGCTGCTTTGCTGAAATGAATTCTCCACTGACAGTGACAAAATAATAGTTCTTCAAATAGAAAAGATATATCCATATATCCATTTTCGAGGAAAATAATTTTAAATTTTAGCTGATAATAACAGAATAAATTATTTTGTCCTTACTGCAAGCTTCTTTTCTTTTTCAAGACCATTTGCAATTGCCAGCCTTTTTTTTTGCCTATGCCTTCCATTATTATTATTGTATTTTAACTTACATTAGTTTCATGGTAGTAAAACTGTCTTAAAATTTAGTTTAAACTAAATTTGGCTTAAAGAAAAAGAGTGTCTAGCCAACATACTCAAAAGCAACTGATCAGAAATGTATTTCCTACAAAGCCAAGTGAAAGTTACCTTTTTTTCCTAATGTATTGAGCCCATAGTTTTAAGTGTACCAGTAATATGAAGGGAGAAAAGGCCTTGGCTTCTCTCAGAGGAACAGCAGTCAGCAAAAGCCTCCTAGTCTTCTTAGCCTGAAGAATGTGTGTCTCTAACAGATTGTCAGGAAAGATTAACTGCTGCAGGTAGCACAGCTGCTGGTTCAAACAATTTTGATCTTTTTATATCTTGTGCTCATTCTGTTTCCACATGGAATTGGTCTGCTTGTTATGGAGAGCTGCAGGTAGCACAGCTGCTGGTTCAAAAGAGTCTGGTCCCCTTATATCTTCAGTGCATTGTTTTTACATAGCACTAGCCCAGTTGTTTTGGAGAGCCCCAAGGAAACCATTTTACAAAATATTTTGCTAACCTTTTCAAGGAGTAAAATATGTTTTTTTTCTTCTTTGTAGTGGAAAAGCTTTTTCTTCAAAAACAGTATTTACTGTATTTTCTTTGCAAAGTCTTTCCTAAGAGAGTAAGAAAAAGATACCATTCAAAAAGATGGATTAGAAAAATTATAAATGTAAAAATCCCCATGTTTAACTGTTTCTCAGTATGAACACAGTCTCTGTATATAGCACTTTAGGTTTTTAGTAGTCCCTAAGGATGGGATGCATTTCATCTACTTTAGTAGAAAGTGGGTGACCAGTCTAACTGTCTTCCAGTCTCTATAGTTAGTCAAAAGAAGCAGACATGCGTATTTGCCCATCTGAAAAAGACTAAATGGGATTAATTTCCCATGCCACGCTTTTTATTTATTTATTTATGAGTGCATAAACTGGGGGTGCAGAGAAAACTGTGGTTTCTCCATATGAGTTTATGGGATTTAATACCTTAGAGAAAGTTGTGTTAACTTGTTTCTACTGCAAACATAATGAGGATGTACTTTGATGGGTATTCTAATCAATACATGCATTTTGGGGAACCTCTGGAGCTTTACACAGTATGGACTGTGTGCAGCAGATGTTGCATTTGTAATATAAGAAGATCTTTGCATGATGGATGACTAAGGGTGGTATATTTGGGCACAGAAACTGAAGGTGAAGAAGCTCAAAAATGTCAGTGTATAACTCTTGTTCTACCACTATGTAACTATTCCAAATCGCAGGTGAGTTTTGGTGTATCTAAAATAATTGCTTGCAAGATCTTTTTATTTACTGACAAACATGTTACTAAGTAGTTTCACTGATAACCCTTCCAGTAGCTGAGTAGAAGCTGCTAGGAATAAATACAGCAGATTTAGATTTAAAATATGCTTCGAAGAGCAGTCTCTTTTCACGTAAAAAAAAAAAAAAAAAAAAAAATACCAGAAATAGGATGGAAAGTGATATCTTCCAGGCTGAAGGAAGCTGCTTTTCCCTGTCTTTGGAGCACTCTGTGTCTCTTTTCTAGTCTACACTATAGTGGCTATTTTTTCCTCAGGTAACTCATACTAACATTTTTTCAGTCACTTTTCTTCAAAACCTAGAGGAAGTAGTGAAATGTTAGCAAAATATTTATTTAAAGAGACAGAAAAACAGTGAAGACCAAAGAGAAACTATAGCGAGCCTCTGCTACAGACCCCTAAGGACTGAAGAAACCATAAATGGAACAAAAATTAATGGTCTAAGAATTAAAGATCTCGTGATGATAAGATAATTTGCTCTTGGGGGAATTACAATAAAATAGACATCTGTTGGGTAGTGAATACAGAAACATACAAGCCATCAAAGACATTCTATAGTTAGCTAAGAGACATTTTCATGATCCAGAACATAGAGGATCCATCCATGAGACAAGACATTCTGTATTACCTTCCCAGTTGAGATGATTTGAAACCATGAACGTGTTTGATAATTTGCTGTTAAAGGATCATTTCTGTTTTTCCAAGAATGAAAACAATTCACTAAGGAACGAGAGTGATAATTAGCAATTCATGACTTTAAAGACAGATTTGCTTATGTGGACTAGCATAACGTCAGTTCCTATCTGTGAAGTTATTACATGAGGTTTTACATTCTGATGATGTAAAGAAGTTCTACTTGGAATTGTGGGGATGCATGCATATCTACATATTTCACATGAGCTTTCCAAGTATATGAAGTACATCTTTAGTGACTAAGGCAATAGTGTAGAAATATCCAAACTAGATTATAATTATTTTAGCTAAACCACTCGCAACTGTCTAAGCCAAGCTCATTTACCCATAGAATAAGGTACTACTGCTGACCACTGTGTAAAGGTTTTGTTAATGTTTAAACAAATAGTGTGTTTGCAGGCAACACAGTGGAAAGCATAAGAATATATAGTAAAAAGCAAAATCTAAACTGATATCTTCAGAACTGTTTATTGAGTGGCAGAATATAGATAGTATAAAATATGTATATAATGTATATAATGTATATAATAATAATATGTATAAATAATAATATATATTTTAATGGAGGGACCTTGGGAGGTTCTAATAATCTACAAAAGTGATGTTCAAAACTTTGAAGGTCATATCTTGCCAGGATTATTCATAGTGAATTGTATCTTGTTTACTAAGTGGTTTCTAAAAAAATGATTATAATAGCTGTCCATGTAAGAAAATGAGCAGATACAATAAGGCCGACAAAATCTGGCCTTGCTTATTGCTAATATCAGAGACAAGCCCACATCGGTGCTATCTATTCACTTATGTCGTACTGCTTTAACCAAGACTGTAAAGGGCATTAACCTTTCTTAAGACCTTTCAGAAAGAAGCAAATTTAAAATTGCACAATTATTTGAAGATTACATTATAAGCCACATAAAAAGATCAATTTCAACAACTACCTGTCATCTACTGGGATAAAGGAATGAAATTGGAATAGTCCACTGGAGAGGCTGCTGAGGTTCCAAATAGCCTTCATAGAATTTGGCTGTGATAGACACATAAATTGTATGGATATTTTTGGTAAGAAGCTTGGAAAACTCTTCTAGGAAATTAATTCTCCTCTGATGAAAAGAATGGAAGTACTCTGGGGTATATTTTAGAAATCTTATTTCTGAGATTCATCTGTCTCTTACCACAAAGAAGGAGCAATGTACAATATATTTGCTGTCTATAGTTGGAGATTCTTATCTCTCTGCTGTATGAAATATGATGACATTACTCATTTAATCCATTCCTGCCAAAAAAATAAATTGGGCTTTTTAATGGCTAAGGGGTTTTAGAATATATATTTTAATGATAATATTTCAAATTCTGGGACTTCCTAGTCATCCATGTTCCCTGAGCAGTCATTAAAACTGTTGGGTAAATTCATCTTTGGGATTACAGGACTATTCTGTACCATTCGTGGGAAAAGGGGGTGTATGCTAACGTACAAAGATGAAAAAAAGGTCTTTGACCCTGCGTAGCTATACTTCTATCAAATGAAAACCAACCTTAATGTGATTTCAGAATTGAAAGCTTCACTTTCAGTTAGGTAATTCTACTTGAACTTCCTCTTCCCACTCTTTTTAAGGAATAAATATTCAACTGCATGCATTCATAATTGTTCCCTATTAGGATTTCATTCTACAACATATGTATTGACATCCTTAATCTTAACTTGAAGTTAAAATGCGTATTAAATTAAGTCAGGTTAATTTATCTCTAGGCAGCTACACTGCAACTGATAGAGACTTGTTTTAAACTCTGTTTCAGTGAAAACCTTTGGTGGTGAGACTTGCAGATTTCAGTGTTATTTAACAAATGTCAAGAGTGGAAGATTCTACATTTGTGAAGGAATGAATATTAGTCTAATTTAGTTCAATTTAATTGGACTGTCACTAGATTTACTCTAGCATGAATAAAAGTGAGGTCAGCATTAGAAGATTTATTAGTGTTAAACTATACCAACAGGAAGGAGGAATGTTCTTATTCCATAGAGTTAGTCTTCTTCCAAAGATTTCACTAACTTTGGCAGGAAGATTACAAAAAATTGCTTTTGATCTCTTTCTAGAAAAAGGGTACATTTGAACTCAGCTGGAAGTTACAATTTTGAGGATGGAATTCTATGTTGAAGTGTATGCAAGCAGTCACGGTAGATAAAAACACTTCAAGGCATGTAAAATATTTAAATAGATCTCAAAATACAAAGTATTTTTCAGCATGCACGTTATAGAAACCAGAGTTTTGAGAAAGTTTGGATAGGTATGTTGCAGGCATATACTTCAATTGTTTGAAATGTTTTTCTAATTATTATCTGAATACAATATAATTGTATGATGGACTGCAATGGATATTATATGAGTTTGCTAAAACCACTGCATATATCAGTTAATATTTTCTGGTTTTCTCTTTTGTGTTTCAAAAAAAGTAGATCATCTTTATTCTCTGATACACTTAATGGTGTATGCTAAACAGACTGCCTTCCTTGTTTAAATGTGGGTATACTTAACTCTCTGTGTCCATTAATTATGCTAGTACTGTACTAAGGAATCATATTCAAGTAAGAAATTTACACTGTTCATATGCCAGACTAGGATTTGGTATCAATACATTCTGTACTGCCAGATATCAGCACAAGGATGTTTAGAGTAGCTGCCAGACTTGCTGAACAAGGTATAATGTGTCTTCCTACTTGTCTAATTCTTCTCTGCAGTTTTCAAAATTTGTTGTTGTTCTATTTCTTCTATTTTGAGATCCTTCCATAATCATGATTTTTCAATTTGAGTATTTTCATTCTCTGACAGGTAAAAAGGAGTTGTTACAGGAGTTGAGGGTACAAGTGTCTCCTATTACAAAAAGTTTTTTTTTTTTCCTATTGGAGATAAAATCTTTAGTGAGTGAGATCTCTGTTATAGCAAAAATGTGTTAACTAAGCCCATACAAGGGGCAGATAGGTAAAGATGACTCAAAGTGTTCATCAGCTCTAATGAGTAGCTATCTACATGATTTAAAGTCAGTTATCCAAAACTGTATCAGATTTTGCTGAAACAGCCATTACTAGCTTGGCATAGCAGCTCCTATGTTTGTCATTACTATTCCTGCAGAATTACCAGGGAGGGTAATGGCAGAGAAACTTCTAAAATGGCCTGCACAAACGCCAGGGTGATGTCTGTCTCTGGGTTTAATAAAAATATATGGCATTGTATGTGGCCAGAAACTTTAGATTTTTATAATGGCTCAAGGTTCATAAAAAACAACTGTGCTTTCTTGGTGTACAGCATATATTTATCCACATGCATCTGGGCAGATTTTCAACATGGCACACTTTCAGAACAGTAAGGGTTTCTTCCTGGGACATATTCCTCTCATACTATTTTGTTAGGAATACTGTGAAAAGAGAATTCTTAAAAGATTACTTTCTAAGTTACTCTTTTCTGACAAAGTATCTATGACATATTATGCAGCTGTATTATGAGGTTTTGAATGCTATTAAATTAAACTTAACATATTTTTATCCTTCCTAAAGTTTTTAGATCATGGTCTCAAAGCAATGGAAAACATTCTTTCTGTTTGGTTTTTGTTCTCCTGTGGTCCTAATTACTTAGGATCCAAAGCTTATTTTCCTCAGATAAGGGATATCTTACTTGATTGATTTGCTTTTTTTTTAGAGGCCTATATGATATTGTTGCTAAAAGGGTGTGTCATTTAATTTTCATAGATTTTATTATTGCCCAATTGTAATTTCACCACTATTCGGATGACTTTAATAGAACATTGTATATTACAATAGAACATTCTAATATTACAAATACTTGCAAAGTCTTTAGCATTTCTTTACTGACTTACTATATTTTCAAAGAAAGTATGAAAGGTGGTCATTTCCATTTCCTTTTTTCTCCGGAATTACATTTGTTAGCACTTTTATGATCTGTTAGAATCACAGAATCATAAAGGTTGGAAAGGACCTTCAAGATTGAGTCCAAATCTAAACCTATCACCACCATGCCTACTAAACCATGTCCCTAAGTGCCTCATCTACATATTTCTTGAATACTGCCAGGGATGGTGACTCCACCACTTCCATGGGCAGCCTGTTCTAATGCTTCATCACACTTTCCATGTCTAACCTGAACCTATTTCAGTCCCTTTCAAGAAATATCTGATACCTTGTAGCAGATTTGGATTTTGTTCTATGAAGAAATCTAAATTTTACGTTAAAACTAACTCCTTATTTAGAATTGTCAGAGGGCTTAATGTTATCAGATTGGTTCATCATGGTTCCAGAACGTGGTCCCAGATTCTAGTATTTCTAGAATTATTTCTAGAAATACTGGCATTATATCTGCTAGCAATGGCTTATTTACATTTACTTTTTGCCACTAGAAATACTGCCATTACTTCTGCTAGCAATGGCTTATTTACATTTACTTTTTGCCTTTTTTTTTCTTCATATTGAGATATTAAAGGCCTTAATTAGATATTAAAAGCTAATGAGGTACTAAAACCTCCTCCTCTTTACCTACCTCCTCTGCCTGTACTCAGCTTCCTCCCCCTCTCCTCAGCTCTGGTGAGGCCGCACCTGGAGTATGGGTGCAGTTCTGGGCTCCCCAGTACAAGAGGGACGTGGAGCTTCTAGAGAGGGTCCAGCAGAGAGCCACAAAGATGATTAAGGGACTGGAGCATCTATCATATGAGGGAAGACTAAGCGAGCTGGGCCTGTTTAGCCCAGAGAAGAAAAGATTGAGAGGGGATCTTATAATACATATTGATAAGTACCAGAGGGGAGAATGTAGGGAGGATGGGGCCAAACTCTTTTCAGTGGTGGCCAGTGACAGGACAAGGGATAAGGGGTACAAATTTAAAACATAGGAATTGTAATCTTCATATGAGGAAGAACTTCTTTACTGTGAGAGTAACAGAGCCCTGGAACAGGCTGCCCAGAGAGGTTGTGAAGTCTCCTTCTCTGGAGATCTTCCAAACCTACCTGGATACCACACTGTGCCACGTGCTCTAGGTGTCCCTGCTTAAGCAGAGGGGTTGGACTAGATAATCTCTAAAGGTCCCTTCCAACCTCAACCATTTTGTGATTCTGTGATTCATTTGCTTACATTTATTTTCCAGACTCTGACTAGGCTTATGAGGTTTTCAGCGCTTTCTTATTTGGTTAAGAACAGTTTGAGGAGGACCCAATTTTCCTACTGTTTTGAAATTGTTAAGTTTGCCTGTTTACCTGGTTGTTGATGCTGTTTTGTCTACCTGTATTTACACAATCAAAGTAAGTTTCCTCAGAGTAACTACTACCTTCTATCTCATGTCACTGTTGATATATAAAAATATGTCATGATGTTTAGAGAAATAGTTCCCTGTAATTAGAAGAAATTTTGCAATTAAGGCTGAATTTGAGAGGCCTACTTTCTACTTCCCCTATTTCAAAGTTTCACTGTGAAACATTGAAACAGAGATGACTACGGACAGGTTTAGCAATTCTTTTGTGAAAGTCTTAGAGATCTGTGCTTATAGGTTTTGCTAAGAGCAGTAAAGTAGCGCAATTTAAGAAACATAGTGAGTGCTTCATTTTCCACTGTTTTAACTGTAAGCTTTCTACAGAATTGGCATAATTGTGTTTTAAAATGAATATTTTTAGTGCTTTTTAATTCAGTTTAAAAGAGACATTTCTTCTTATAGGAAATACTAGTTTGTAGTGAAAAACGCATCAAAAGGAATGTTGCGTGGTGAAAATCCTGCTGAGTCTGCATTTACCACAAATGGACTGTGCTCTTAAGGTTTTAGTGGATGTTTTTGTCACCCAGTAGGTTTTCTTTTCAAGTCAAGAGAAGTTAGAATCAGAGAATCTGTATTTAGACCCTAAAATCTAATCAAGAGAGAAATTTAAGTAGAAGAAAAGATTCACAAAACAAGATAAAGATGAGAAGGCAAAAAGGAACTCCTCTTCTAGCTAGTTCAGGCTGCCAACTGTGGTTGGAAGAGGGTAGCACCTGGAGGCTACAAATTGTAGCAGCTTCAGCTGATCCTTGTCAGCTGCTCCTGAGCAAAAGATTTCTTGGGAGTGTCACTGTTTTGGGGATTAGGGGCATTCCACTGGCTGTAGAGAAAGAGCTGTATAACTGCAGGCCTGGAGCACAGCTAACAGAGATAACAATTTGTGTAGTCAGAAAATTGTGCTGAAGGAAATGTACAAGTGCTCAAAACTGGTACTGACAGGCCACAGGACACCCCAGGAGCTCCTCTGCAGGAGATATGTGGTGTCACCAAGTAAAGGAGCTGTGGGACAATGTCAGCATTACAAAGAGGATGTTCACAGGATTGGAAGGTTGTTCTCGGAGACAGGGGATGGAGGCCCCATCTGCTGACCTGACCTGCTGTGTAGGATGTTTGCTGCTTGCCAGGCGCTCACATACAACATGTTGCAAAAAGACTGCCAAGATGTGTCCTATCTTTGGACTTTTACCTTTTGCTATTCATCCATATGGCACTTCTAGAGAAAATGGCCATATCAAAAGTAATTCCATGGCTCTGAGGGGTGAGAGTGAAGAGCATGGGATCCGTTTGTTATCTCCTTAATACTGTTGGTGAATAGGAAACTCTTCAGTAGAAGCAAATGGATCTTACAAGTTAATGCAACTGATGTTTTTGACAGGGTTTTAGCTTTCAGTACAAGATATTTGAGGATCAAAGCTTGAGGATCCAGATGACAAAGTGGACAAGAGTATGTTTGTCAGCAGAGAAGGAGAGCTATAAACTGGGAATGTAAAGAGAGAGAGGTTACAACCTGTAGTAATGGTAAGCAGGGGTGGATGGTAAATAGTGCAGCATGGTTGAATGAGAAAAACATCAAGAATGATAAAACAAGGTGAAAGGACACCTACTTCAATTTGGTGTAGATACACGTGTGCAGCCTGGGGCACAAACAGGAGGAGGGATGTGCTTGTGGCCACAGAACTGCAACAGCTTTGGAAAAACAGTACAGACTGGGGTCTGGCTGTCTGGAGGGCATCTGTGGGGGTTGCAGCCGTACTGTTAACGAGACCTGTTGTACATGACAGAAACAGAGATAAGGAATGGCGGACGGAAGATCTCGCGGTGTCACGGAACGGGCAAGGGTTTAACCATATTAGGGCAAAAAGTGATATCTGGAGCCTAATTGGTACATAAGACAACTTCCACCTGGACAGAAGTTAGAAGAACCAGCAGCGTATTTCAATAAATGTCATTTTGGCATATCATCATATAGGTGTCAGTGCTTCTTGACCCTGAGGTGGATGGCCTCAGTATTCCCTCTATAACCACGGGCAACCACCACGGGTTGATAACGAATCCGACAGGCATCTCTGCTGAGAAGGTTCTGGAAGTGTTGGTGGATGGCATGAGCAAGGAAGGATGAGAGCCCCCTGAGCTGTGCTAACAAGAGCATGACCAAGGAAGATGTCATGGGGAGTATTTATTCCCCTCTCCTTAGCATTTGTGTGATCATATCAAGAATTGTCTGGATCACATCTGTCTAAATATGAGGAAAAACTTCTTTATTGTGAGGGTGACTGAGCACTGGGGCAGGTTGCCTAAGAGGTTCTTAAGTCTCCTTCCTTAGAGATATGCGAAAAGCCATCTGGACCCTGGAGGTTGAAATGGGCTTTCAACGTGCTTGAAATGGGTAGTTGGATTAGATGGTTTCCAGAGGTCCCTGCTAACCTTGTCTCTTCTGTCATTCTTTCAATTCTTTTCTCCCCCACTACTAACAGAAGAAAAATTTTGATAAAGTGAAACAAGGAAAGTGAAGGACTCCCAAACTGGTTGGGAACTGGAGTACTCCTCCTGTGAGGATAGGAGGGAGCTGGCCTTGTTCATCCTGGAGAAGACAGCCTTGGAGGAACCTAACGGCAGCCCTCCAGTAGATGATAACTAGGAGACTACCAAGAAGACAGATCCAGGCTGTTCACTGTGCTGGGAGGACAAAAGATGATAGGAGTAAGTTGGAACCAGAGAGATTCAGACTGGGTATAAGGAGAAACTTTCTTCTATGAGCATTAATACTGGACCGTGTTTCCTGGAGAGGTGGTGCAGTCTCAATTGGGAGTGTCCAAGACCTGCCTGGACAAAAGCCCAGAACTGCTCTCACTGACACTAAATTAAAAAAAGAAATGTATATTGCATTTTGCCACTTTCACCATATCAGTTGTTACCATGAAAAAAATCAATGCTTTAACTTTGTACTAACTTTTGGACCATGCTTCCAACTCGGTTGGTAAGGAAGAAAAAATCTGTTGTAGCAAGATTTTCCCCTGTAAAAAAACAACCAGAAAGTTTAACTGTGCGGCATCTTTATTAGCTGCCTTTGCTATTCTGAGTGCATTGTTGTAAATACAATGTATTTGGTGAGAGGCTTCTAATTAGAAAGATTCTAAAAGATCTGATCAATTGCATTGTTTGTTTCAAAGTTAATCTGAAGTTTTAAACAGCGGAGGATGCTGTTATCTTTAGGGTGTTTTATCTTAGTTATCTCTCTTTGTGCATATTATTTGTATTTAAATAGGCTGCAGGAAGTAGTTGTCTATTCTAACAACAAAGGCTGCTCCACTTCATTTGTTTTTCTGAAGGAGTTGCAATAGTATGAGTAAACTAAGCTGTTCCTTTGAGACTAGCTGCACCGTAATTCAGCTTTCTGCTTAAATAGTAGTTGAATATTGATTAGACCATTTCTTTGCTTCATTTTTATTTATTAAGTGTCTAGAAGAGCGTAGTTATTTGTATTAGCACATTTGTTTCATATTTTTGAATTAATTTATTGGACTCAAAAAGAAAAATATTTAAAGCAAAATATGCAGTTTTTAATCATTCTTACACAATTTCAAAATATTACTTAAACTATCAAAATATATTTTCAAATGTATGTGCTATAACAAAATTTTAAAAATCTTTTAAACTGTTAACAGCAAAATATTAAGGTGCAAACAATTCAGTTATTTTTAGTTAAGTAAACTATAGATGACTGAATTGCATGCAGCGTAATGAATGATTCCAATTCCTTTTAGAAAATTATATATGCAGTCTATTTACAGATAAAATGTGTTTAACATGCAAAATTGTCTTTATTAACAGTACAGATGAATGTAAGAATTTCAAATGGGTAAAAGAAATAGTACTAATGTGCAGAATGTAGAAAAGTGTTTAGAAATAATCATACAAATGTCTACTTTAAATTGTGTGCTCATCAGTTGGGAGGAACCAAAAAATAAATGTTTTGATCACCAACTGATTAAGGGAAACCATTATAATTCATCACAGAGGAAGGAAATGGAATTTTAAGACATAACTCCTGAAAGATGTTTGAGTTAATATTTTTGCAGAAATTTCTGGTTAAAATTTTCTTTTCTTTTTTTTTAATAAGGGATGTGATAAATCTACTAAGGAACTGTGTAACAGAGTCTCTTACAAGACTTGGTTCACCTCACTTATTCACTATAAAATGCTTTGAATAAGAATTTGAAATTCAGCCGCAGTTTGTTTCTGAGACACAACTAAAATTCTTAGGTACCTGTGTTTAGTAGAGATAACGTGGTGATGAAATATTTTGTGAAGGAAAATTTAAAAACTGTGAATATTCTTTTTTCAGGAACTGAGAACTGCAAATGTTTCTGCAATTTAACAAGTGTTTTGTAGAGAAATGCTGGTGTCTGACCTTTAAAATGCACTGAATATTTTTTTCATTACTGGCTTTTCATGTGATTTATAACTCCCTTCTGACTACACTGTATAGCACTCCAAATTTGCTCGCATGAGCTTCAGTAGAACTGTTCATTGCTTGAGACATTATCCAATGTAAAGTCAGTATCCACCGACAGAGCTAGAGGAAATGGACGGAAACTGAAGCATCAAAAGTTCCACAGGAACTTAAGGAAAAAAAATCCTGACAGTGAGGGTGACAGAGCCCCGGAACAGGCTGTCCAGAGAGGTTGTGGTATCTCCTTCTCTGGAGATCTTCAAGACCTGCTTGGATGCGGTCCTGTGCGACGTGCTCTAGGTGGCCCTGCATGTACAGGGGGGTTGGACTAGATGACCTCCAGAGGTCCCTTCCAACCTTAGGCATTCTGTGATTCTGTGATTCTGTGATCCCAATTCATTTCTCAGTTTGCATTTGCATCTTCTGCTTTTAAGCTGTGTTTGACAGAGTGGATTCTGATGTTTATCTTGGTACTCAGGCTATTTATTTGTATTTTCTTTTGTTTCATTTTCTACCCAGCTTTTTCTTACCTTTATATTCTCTTCCCCAGATTTTGTTACTTTCTGTCACTTGCTGAATTCTTGGTCACTTTTGTATGAATTGTTTGGCTTTGTACAAAATTTCTACAAATGGTTCTTTGAACAGAAAGTTGAATTTGGATAACTTGTTGCACACCTTATATAAATCTCTCCTTCTTAGGATACAAAATGGGCTGGTTTCTCCTGTGATTACTTATAATGAAATAGTTTGCATCTTACTTTGGAAAATGGAATAAACATCCCATTTTTTACTTAACTACTGGAGTATGCTGGAGGTGAATGCTGGAGTTTGTCCCCTGAATTTCCATGGTGAGTAGCTACAATATCTCACCCTAGTACTGGGTTGCCAGATAGGTTCACATGCAAACATAGGAACTGAAAAGGTCCCCAAGGTGTGACAGTGTATGCTTAACCTATGAGTCTTTTCAGGAACACAAATTCTTTGATGCCTTGGGAAATGGCAGTGCTGTCTTCTATATCATTCTTTCCAATAATAACAGAGATAAAACTGCATATTTAGTTAAAATACCTTGAATATTTCCAAGTAACATTCTTCTTGTTTTCCCTGCTGACAGCATTGTTTTCTGTCATTGCTTTCATTTGCTACAGGCTAAGTTTTACATTAAAAACAAACAAGCAAAAGTCTGTTTTTGATCAAGCTAAACTCAGAAAATGATAGTTTTCCTGTGAATGGGCCATTTTAGTGAATTCTCATAAAATATTAGTTTCAGAGGAAATTCTTATGTTAATTAGCACAGCAAGTATTTAGCAGAGCAAGGCCTTAAAAATAATTATTACAGGAGTTGATAGTCAATGGATTCATAAGGAATTGCACATAAAATTCACTCGACTGTTTTGCAGGCATACGTTTCCAGGAAAATAATCAAGAATAAGCTATTACTATATCTACTTTTTTGAATATGAAATTTCAGATTTGTCAAGGGGTAGAAGTGAGTCCTTACTATATAAGAGTCCTGTAATGCACTGAACTCCATGCCTGATTCTGAGCATGGAAGCCCAGACATAATGGGACATAAAAGTGTCTTTTTATGTGTTCAAAATTAAGGATGTATAAGTATCTTACTGAATTTGCCCTTAGAAAAATATTTCCAGGACAATGCTGGAAATGTGATGCTCATTATTGAATCTTTTGTAAGCTGTTTTAATGAGTTCCAAAATACATATGCATACATAAATATGCATGAGAAAAATAATCTAAATCTTTACAAATGCATTGAATCCTTGCATGGTCATTAACAAATTAGTTTCAAGCCATTTATTGAAACTACCATAGAGGCAAAAGTAACATTCTGGTCCTTTTTACCGTTTTTACCTACTGAAGCCCCACACTTTAAAACCATTAAACTTTCTATTTGGGACTTGTTGATCACGCTATTTTCCGTATACCATACCTAGATAAGTATTCCCTTATATATTTCCTCATATAAATACACCTACAAGCATGTAGGTGTATTTATACAGTAAAAAGGGTTCCTAGATGTATAGATGCTGTTTAACATGTTGCTATTTATATTAAGTAGAAAAGAGAAAGAAACTCCTTGCTTGGGAAAAAATAAATACCTAACATGGAAAAAATAAATCATATGATTAATCTTCTCTTTTGTTTTTCCATCTTACTGCAATTACCTCTTTAGCAATTTTGTTTAAAGCATATCTTTTGTCTTTCTCTGAAAATTTGAAAGCTTTTGGATTGAAGGCTTAGAGAAGCACCTAAAACGGAATCAATAAATAAAATATTAAAATACCTACCTCTTTTTATAACTCATATTTAGGATGGAAGGAAAATAAGATAAAAATGCCAGTGCTGACAGCATAAATCAAATAGAGTCCATTCTTTTATTGATATAAAAATGTTTTTTTGTTGGAACATTCGAGACAGAATTCAGTATGTTTTAAATCCACCCACGGCTTAATAAGTTACTCTAAAACAGAAGCAGTAGGTTAACAGTGCAGATCTTGACCCTGCCAATATGACTTGAAAAAAAAATGGCAAGGAGGTTGTCTTGTCATTGAGTTGCTTGGCTTGTGTTTATGCACAAGCACCCTCTACATCATCTGGCATGGATGCCTTCCTGTTTCACCTCTGGGACAAAAGCATCCAGATTAACAGATAAAAGGAACAGAGTAATTTTTTGTTCCAGTTTGAGATCACTTACATGATACAAGCTGCAATTGCAGGATTGGATTTTATTTTTATATCTGTCTGCACCTTTTTATTAGAGATCCTCACTGAAGGTCCTTTTGCTATACTCCAGAACAGTCCCAGAAATGTTTAATCATCCTTGGGAATTAATAGTGTATTACACTTTTTAGCCTGCTAGTCTTCTGTTATACACTTTGGTGCATATTGAGGCAACATTGACTAAAATGTATTGTAAAGGTAATTCAGTCATGTAAATACAAACCAGAACATATAGAAAGGATACTTATATTTGTATTCACCTAATCCTGAAAAAAATGCATAAATGCATGACAACTTGAATGCTAAACAGTTTTGGCAGAAGGAAACAACTGGAAAGGCAGCACTTCATTCCAAGATGAATCAATACCTTTTTGTTCATGGAAGCAGAATGATGCTATTGTAGATGGACATATCACTAGAAATAGAATGATTCTTTAATACTACAAAACTCATGAATCTAAAGTCATAGTAATTTTCTGCAAATATATTGTAACTGTGTAAACAGCTCTAGTGGTTTGACTATGAACCATTGAAAGCTGGTTAAAATAAAAGTTCTATATTTGATCTGGAGAAAACAAACCCAGGACACTCTAATTTGAGTTAAATATGCAACATAGCCATGTCCTTATTTTTTTTTTCCACTTAAGATATACGTTTCGTATATTACTAAAATGTAACTCTTCAAAATTTCTTTTCAGGACTGTTTCTAAATCTTTAGTGGAATACTCTAAGATGTGTGTAATTTACCTTAAATATTGGAACAGCTTTTTTTTTTAACATTATTCGGATCTCTTTAGGAAATATATATCAACATGCTTTGTTAAAATGGGTATTAAATTATGAGAAAGCCTACAGTGCTGTTGTCATAAATATCAAATAAAAAAAAAAACTTACTGTGTCACAGCTTTCATCCTGAAGGGATCATAAAGGACTTTACAAATTATATATACCAATGTGTAAGCTAGCTTTGAAATGTGGCTTTCTCTGCAGCTAGACCATGGAAAAGGAGTAACAGCAGCTAGAAGATGATGACAATAGGGTGAACTTCTGACAGGCAGAATTAGCCATGTTTAAATTGGGTTAAGAGTTTTTTAATGACTAGAAGTTATTTACATATTGGTTTTGGACTTCATTTAAGTTAAATCAGAAATCTGCATCAACTGTACTGCTTTTGAGTACTGACATTTGCAAGATTTATCTAATGAAATATGATTTATCAATTGATTAGTAACTTGCTGGCTTTGCTGCTGTTAGATATAAACCATACTCTGATGATATTTAAGATTTGTTTGTATTTTTTAGTACTAGAAATGTTATTGTTTTCTAGTAGATAAAGCTACTTGATCTTAATGTCAAAATCTAGCCCTCAGAAGTTCTCAAGAAGATTTTGTACATGGTACTGTACAAACAGCATATTCTAGTTCTACCATAAGCCAGTATGGGGAACAAGTCTAAAATGATTATTATTTATACATATGCATTTAATATACAAGGCTGGATTAATGAGATTATAAGTAGAAAGTGAGAAACCAACAAGGCTAGTCCAACAGAACTTCAAAAATTCTTTAGGGATTTGAGTTCTTCATGTGGTTCTATTGTTCTGTGATCTGCTAGAAAGCAAAGTATTTTCCTTGTTTCTTTCCTTTTCTCCATGTAGGATTTGGATAATTTGTTTTGCCAAAAATTTTATATTGAATTTTTCCATAAGAGCAGTAAATATAAGTCACATGCTAAAACAAATGAACAATGTCTCCTGAAAAAACTGTAGCATAAATAATTTGATGGCAGTCCAGTATTTTGCAGTGTATAAACCTCAATGTGTGCAGTGCGTAACTGATGTTAATGGATCCTTACTATTTTGCAGCATACAGAGGTCTATCTTAGAAATCTGTATTGCATACAGATTTACTGCTTTAGAGCACACATGATGCATTACCATGGAAAAAAAATCCCACAAAAAAGCTGTATTAGGATGTCAGACAAATAAATGATCATATTGATCTTGAACTTTGCAAGCAAAAGATAGGAGTCATCTCAGATGTTTTAGTGAGCTACTCCAAAATAGAAATTGTTATTAAATATACTTTTCCTTTGCTTATTTACACTAACAGTATCTGACTGCTGGGTGTTGAACACATGAGATGTGGTGACAGAAAGATAAAACACTTTTTAGTTTTTTGATTTCTGGAATAGAAGTGGATGCATTTTTATACAATTAATATATTTTTGGAGGAAATCATATTCAGAGATTCTGTGGTGGCCTGATTTTTTTTCATGCCCATTATCAACTCACTCTATACACATAAATTTGCTGCAAGCCTATGCTGCAATACATTTACATACATAATTTTATCTCAGAACTGAATTTGAAAGATAATGTCTATAGTTAAAAGAAATCAAAAAGAACGAATAAAAATTCCAACTATTTTGTTTTTAACTGTTGCCTGAAGCAAAACAAAGTTACTCATTAACTAATTTAACTGAATTCTCGCTCCAAATATAAAATTCATATAAAATATTTGTCAGTATGAATTTATTGTGAATAGCTAAAGAAAATGACTGTACGGAGTGTCATGTAGCATGGATACAACCTATCTGTATCTCTCTTGGTCTGTAAGGCAAAAAAATGTAAATTTAGTGCCCTATACCTCTTGCTCTATCTCCACAGCCTCACTACCATTGACTTTTGTCTGGTTCAAGTATTCAAATCAAATAGGTGTTATGGATAGCTGCTAAAACCTTAAGTGCTGACTATCCTTTAGCGTCTGTTCCTTCCTTGAAAAATCAGATCTTCATGATGCAGTCCAAAAACTGTCCAATGCTTAGAATCAGCTCAATGCTTATAAGGCAGTACAGAACAGAATTGAAGTGAGTAAGTATATGTCAATATTGATACAGCATTAAAGCAGAATCTGAAAGGGATGAATAGAATGACAAGGCAGAGCTAACTGAAAAATGCCCAGTACAATTACTTGCTCTGAAAATATTCTGAGAATGAGCTATTTTAGGGTTCTGATGAATATGACCTTCATTTGGAGTTATAAAGACTGACATGCCTGGCACAACTGTACTGTCAAAGATATGTAGGTTCCAATTAGCTGTAACATTTATCACGGTAGAGGTAGGAATAAGTTTGTAATTACGAAATTGTTCCAATAGTTGTTCCAATATTTTGATAAGGGACAGTCCTGAACTCCTAATGTCTTATTTTTTTAAGTCTGTCATGGCCTCACAGTTTTCTCAGTTATGTTAAGAAAATATTTATGCTAATTTTATTATGGAAGACTGGCTAATCTGAAGCAAAGTAACATTTTAAATCCAATAGGTTGAACAGATAGCTTAAAAACTAAAACTAATATTGCTATTCTTTTTCTCCCCTCCTTGTCTTTTAAATCTGGTGTTTGTAGGAGTGACATGTATTTTATGCTTGATGGATGAAAAGAGACAGTAAAAGGCTAGATGAGCTAATAACAGTGTGGTCTGTATTGAATCAGAAATGTATTGAAGTACTGAGAGGAATCAAGATATGTGCTTCAATCATTAGAATTTGTCACAAGTGAGATTTATTGGTTGATGTACTGTCAAAGTACTGAGAGAAAGGTTTTACAACAAGCAACTAGACATGCAGAAAAAGTAGTTTAGGACTCAGAGGACTCAGTATAAATAGAAGTTATAAAGTGAAGTAGAGTAATAAAGTTGGCATCAAGAGAAGGACAATATTGATCTAGGCTTTGAAACACATAATTTTTCTTTTCATACCTTAAAAAAGGTCCTTCTTTGCTTTTAGTTTCTTAAAATCATTGTGTTTTATGATTAAATATATCTTCCCCTCTCATGTAAAAAATAGGACCTGAAAATGCTCAAGCTGCATATCTCTATGAACACTTCTTGTCTTACATATCAGTTGTTAAAGCATAGCATTCAGTTTTCTTAAAATTCTGGATGCCCATTTGCTTCTCTTTTCAATGGCCCTACTGGTCTTCATATAGATTTTATTGAATAGGTGTCTATTCATCTCATTCGGTAAAAAGAGCTAATCTAGTTTATAGCTACTAGTAGAGCATTTCTCGCTTAGGAATCTACATATTTTTTTCTATTTCTTTCCATTATAAATTCAGGTTAATGCTAAAGATAGTCATTTCAAGAAACTGTTTCCATTTTCTGAGAAAATTTAGCATTGTGAATTTTCTTATCAGATAGTTTATCCTTCCAGCACAGTTTTAAAATGGGCAATATCACTCAAAAATCCCTACATCTTCCTTCCACCTCCATAACATGTTATGCATTTTTTTTCCTCTACTGTCATTTAAATTCCCTTCAAAGTCATTGAAAGTGACTTAATCTGGTCAAACCTCTTCTGTCTAAAACTTTTTCTTCCAAATCTTGTTCAAATTTTTTGATTTGTTTTTTTGCAGTCCTCTACAGTATTAGCTGGTACTCAGTCAGGTATGGTATATTAAGGGCAAAAGTTTGGGTAGAAATTTTTTGGTGTGTCTCTCTAATGCTGGTAAAACTTTGCAGGCTCTGTTTCTGTGTTCCTTTTTCTCTCTATTTGCCCAGCACACCCGAATGACAATAATGCTTTTACTGTTACCTTTAGTCTTTTCTTGACCGTGGTATATGCTATTACTGCGTCTACTGGATTACTACTAGATCTGTGTGTGAATAGCTCTCTGAATCCTTAGACTTGTTGAAATTTTATTTCTTTTTGCATCAGGATAAAATGGGACTTTGCAAAGCTCTTCCTCCTGTTTTCGTTCCTCCCTTTCAGAAGAACAAAAAAAAAAAAAAAAAGGAGTCTGTCTTTCTGTCTTTCTAAAAAATGATGAGGACACTTGCATGAAATGTGAAAAATCCAATTTGAAGTCTCTTTTCAAAACCACTTGAGTCTCCTAAATTCAGAAAAGTACTCCAAAATCACAGACATTTTCAAATTTTAGAAACACTATCTTTTTTCTTCTCCGCATATCAGAAATTCTATCTTAAATTCCATAAACACATAAAATAAAAAAAGATTCCTTACCTGGAAAGAATTTTCAGTCAATACAGGCTAAATAACTTTCTATCTAATTTATACTTTCTTCTATGAAATGATATAAATGGATCTATTTGTAAAATTGTTTAAGATATTTAAAAGCCTCCAGCTGAATTTTTCAGTTCAAATAGAACTGAGGAAAACCAGCAGCTACTTTTTGTTTTCCTTCTTAGTGGTGATAGCATATATAAGAGTGAACCAAATGGTTGACTGACATAATCAGTCAGATATTAGTAACAGTTTAAATCCTCAATTTTTATGAAAATGCAGCAAATGAAGGTGTGCAGAGTTTCTAAGAAAGAAAAAAAAAGAAAGGGAAGGGAAGAGAAGAGGAAGACAAGAGGAAGAGAAGAGGAAGAGGAAGAGAAGAGAAGAGGAGGAGAAGAGAAGAGGAGGAGAAGAGAAGAGGAGGAGAAGAGAGGAGAAGAGAAGAAGAGGAAAGACTTTGCCATCTGGAATGATTCTGGACCACAAAGCAGTTGTTTCTTCAGGCAGTAGAGAAACCAGACAATCAAAAAGGATTTGTGATTCATGTGTGGGTTTCCCATAAGTAATAGGAAGTTGATGAGCTGAATCTGGAAGTGAAGATGCAAAACCAGTCCAGTTGCAAAAATTTCATGAAACCACAGACAAGTTTCATGTTGTACCACTGGCAAATTTTCTGATGTCTGAAGTTTGATTCCTGAAATCATTTTCAGAATGTAAATATAAGAATGACTTTACATTTAAAAATTCTTGATTAGATTTAGAATTTGTGGTTGCTCAGTACATTTGACTATAAAGCCACTCCACTTGGCCATATGAATGAAAACTTAATAGCCAGCCACTTGGTGTCTATTTTATTTTTGTAAACTTTGATTGACATGCTTGGATTCAGCTAAATTCAGGTTATTGGTGCTAAACAAAATATTTAGAAAAATATCTTGATTATCATTTGAACATTGTTACTGCTCACATATTCCAGGATGCTTTTTTCCAGCCTCTTACAGATGAATGTAGAAGCTCTTTATTTCAGTAGAGACAATGAGATCCTTAAGTAAAGCCCTAAATCTTCATCTTGAGGCCCCATTCTACTTACATTCTTATCCTTCATGAGTCAAAACAGACTTCTAACTCTGGCTATTAAAAACACAGCTATATATTTCAGTTTCTGAATTTTCTAATGGGATTAATGTCCTTCAGTTAATGAGGCATAATCCTGTACAAACTATTTCAAGTTATACTTGTGGTAGGTCACTCTGACTACTTCTGGCCTACTACTCTGTGATAGGTCATACTGGTTGCTATGCAATTGATACCAATATTGTATTTGTGTTCTATTTTATCTTGATCAATTTTAGGTTTTCTATAGATATTTAATTTTATTTCATGATGTGATGGGAGTTTCAGTTAAATTGTGAAGAGCAAAATTTGAGAGTACTAAATGAAAGATAGATTTTGCAATGTTTTTCTTGTTTTCAGGAAGAGTCTTTGCTGTTAGTATGGTATGTAGACATTTTTGGAGACTTACTCTTACTTAGATGTATATCTATGTATAATAAAAAATACCTATATTCATTACTGCTGTATTACAAATAGTACGGACTACAGACAGGCTTTGTACAGAAAAAAACAATGTTGAGGGTCTGATGTCACCATTACAAATATGTTGGGGAAATTTCCTTTTACCTAGCTCTACTTTGCTCATGTTACCAAGTGAAGAGCAGCAGGTGTCTCCTGGAGCATGTCTTCTGTACTGTGGAATGGCTCTTCAGTGTGAACCCAAGCACAGGGAATGAGACTGATCAAGGCATTTGGTTCAAAAGTATATCTCTGATCCAAACTAAAACAGTAACATAGAGGCCCAGCTCATAGCAATAATCTGTGATTATTTATATTAGTTTACATCTGCAGTTGCATATTTTAGTGAGATCAGAACACAATAAATCTCAGGCAGTCTGCATTTATGCATATATTTAGTTCAGATACAGGGTCAAGGGTGGAGGGAATTGGCACTTAGCTTAGGATTTCTACATTTTTGTTCCTGAAGATCCATGCATCAACTTAACTTCAAATTTACATGGTAGATTAGAAACTGTGGAAAACTCTGAAATGCTGAATGAAATTAAAGCAAATACTGTAAAAGCATTTAAATGGAACTAAGTCTACACAAAGAAATTTAAAACAGATATAAACTTTAGCTCAAGTATTTAGTCTTCGTTCTCAAACAGCCCACTTCTGATGTGCAGTCTGAAGGATTGCCTAAGGAACTGGTATTACTGCTTTGAGACTATGATTCCAAATGTGTTTATTTTCTAAATTGTCTTACTCATGGTTCTTTCATTTTTTATGATTTTTTCTTTTTTTGGGGGGAGTTAACTATATTTCCTCTAAAACAAAAAATTCACTGTGCAGTGTTATGGTATTGCAGATTAGTGTTACTAAGGACCAAACCAATATTAACAAGGAACTCAGAGACTTGATGGAAGAAGGACAATCAGTGGGGAACAATGGTGCCAATATACCAATGTTTTAGAAATCAAGTAAGACTCACTGGTGTGGGAGTGTCACTTTCAGTGAAGAGGGAGAGAAAATTGGGTTGTGAGAAGAGCATTAAGGAGACCTTGTAGGTAGAAGCCACAGTTCCTAATACTAGAAACAGTCCCAGAATCTGCAATAGGTTAAAGGCTGAAGATAATGATCAGAAAATACAAAATGCAATGATCAGAAAAAGAGAGAGGAAGAGATATTTCAGCTACTCATCTGTAGACATACATTGGTCAGGGTGAAATGTAGAGATTTAAAAACGTGTTTTTTTTTTTTTTTTTTTTTTTGCAACTACTTGTTTTAGAGCTCACAAAGAGGAGGCTATTTGGAATTTTTGTCCTAAGAAGTGCACAGGACCTTATCAAACAGATAAGTGAGACAGCTGCTCTGTAATTCAAAACACAGTACAATTAGTTTTAAGAGGATAGTGGGCAAAATAAATCAAATGTATTATATTTAACATCAAGAAGATATGAGACAAATTTTCAAAGGAAAAAAGACCAGGGAACTGTCCAGAAAGCTTGGATATAGCATGAAAGTGGCTAAAATTGCTTTATTGTAAGCCCAAGTAAAATTTTTGTAACTTGAAAAGCAAAGTGGTCTGAGAGCCCCCTGCATGTCTTCCTACAAGAGTGAAGGAAACTATTGCATGAAATCTAAAAAATGGAACAGTTATTCAAATAAGACAAAAATGGCAAATCAAATACAAGGTCAGAGTCTGTTACTCCGTTTTCACAAGAAGTAGTAGTCTGAGTCACAGCATACTCCTTGACACTTCTGAGGTCCCGAGTGCTCTCTGCTTTATTATAATATAGGGGGCTTACAAGCTGTTTGCTTATTTGTCCGTTTGTTTTACCAGAAATTTAAGTGGTTTAGAATGTATTTTTATGGATCTTTGTTTTAATACAAACCTTGGGGGGTTGTATGTATGTCAGATGTTTATTTTTTTCAGTGGGCATTGATAGAATATCATATAGAGTTTACTGAAGAAAAGTGTTCTATTATCTTCCTGTGTTCTATGTAATAGTCTGTTTTACATTTCTATCAGGATGATCCAAAATAACTTTGTGCATTTCCAATATTCAATTGTTCTTTATATAGTGTTACTGCATAGTTTCTTACAAAGAAAACAAACTTGTAAGATTGGAAAAATATTCTGAAACATAAGGTTAATTCTCTTCAAAAAGTAAATAAATTGCTAACTGTCACTTATTTTAGGAGTACATTTAAATAGATACCAGAAGTGAACAAATTGTTAATAATCTTCAACAATCCATGCCATCAAATATATTAGTATGTAGGACAATCTCTCTTATTTCTGTTCATTATATTCTTGAGCAACTAATTAAAATACAGCAAACCTATTTTTGCCTAAAATGATTTACTGTTTGAGAGGAATATTTTATTTTTTTTCCTAGAAAAACTATCTAAACCACCATGTTAGACATTCTTTTTTTGTGTGATTTTTAAGTGTTTTAAATAATGTTTTTATCAAGATAAATATTCTCATTACCCTGCTTCGCCGTTAGATAATTACAACTGAGAACAACATCAGCATTGTGAATAGCAGGTCTGTACTGCAGACAGCCATGATATCATATATTTGCAGTCAAGCAATTAAGGGCTTTGATACAGCATGCTGTGATTACCAAACAGGTTGTACATTTAGGTTTTCTTCCAAAGAAGTGCCAGAGTGTGGTGTATGCCCTGTCCTTATTCTAAACCAAGGTTGGGAGGAAACTGGGGTGTATTTTCCAGATAAAAGAGCTTATTTACTGTTCTTACTTCTCAAACCAAGATGTTCTTTTGTGTTAACTTGAAGAGATACAAGAATACAAAGGTCATATGGGATTAAAAGGGGGTCAAAATCTTAACACAGATATTTTGGAAAATGTTAAGGTGAAGAAAATTTTGTTTTATGATGTCCAGCAGCCAATATTGAGAGACATAGAATAAAATGCACACTTGGTGCTAAACTAGATTCAAAGCAGTACTGACAGTAAACCAGTCTGTCTCTGTTAGAGAAATCCGAGACTGAGAGGTCGAATGGTCTAATTCACTTCTTGCCTCTCACTGAGAGTACTTGTTTTATTAGGAATTTTGTTGGTCATTTCGTAAAAGTACGTCAAATTAAACTTTTTTTTTTTTCAGTTAGATACTGCTTTTTTCAGCTAGTGTTCCTTAGTTGTTCCTCTTTTTTTTTTTTTTAGTTTTATTAAAATGGATCCAGATTGCACTTTAAAGGCATCCCGCAGAACCATTTGACTTCAAAAATGTCTGTTTTTTTATCAGTGTATTTTCAAATATTTACATATTTAAAAATATACAGACATATATATAAATACAATAGATATATTTTGTCTAACAAAAATATTCATGCTTCAAAAGAAAACATTTTTCCATTGTTTTATTTTTCGAGTAGTTACCTAACTCATAAACAAAGGATTGCAGGAAACAGTTCACTACTTGTATCTTCTAAAGGGAAATTTTAATGAAAGCTGCATTTAAAAAATTCTTGTTGTAATAGCAAATTAAGTGAATCCCGGTACATCTGTTTGAGATGTAGTTTGCTGGTCATTATAGGTGTGCAATTGCTAGCAAATTGGACACCTTATGTAATATAGAATAGTAAATGGATCAAAATGTATCAGAGATTGTATTTTGCTAGTCCAAAAATTCGAATAAAATAAAAGACCTTCATCATACATGAGCTTTAGACAGAGATGATGTTTGTGTGTTGTTTTGGGATAAACAAGAAATGTAAATGACTAGGAAATTCTGCAAATTCTTCTAATGAAACCCCATGGTTTTCCTCCACCTTAGAGCTCCACCTCAGTTACAGTGTTTGATTCCACGTCAGATGCCAAACAGGTGACTTTTCCTGTGTAATAGTCTAATTTCATCTTTTTCAATGGGATTTGAAAACTAAAATGTCAGAGCTTCAAACAATTTATTTTTGCCGTGGAATTTATGTCAATTCAGTTGATGTATTCTGACGTATTTTGGGTTCTTCGTTTCGATTATTTTCTGAGGCAGAACAAAATAAGCATCATTTTTTAAAAAAATAGAAATATGTTTTGCTGAATATAATGCATCCATAGACATTAAAACTGAAGAAGAAAAAATAACAAGCAATTTTTAAGTACAGCAATGCAAACATTCAAATTAAAAAAAAAGGAACATCTGAATATTATTATTAATAATAAACATATTAACATATCTTAACATATATTAGCATAAACATGCACATTAGCAACATGTAATATATTCCTATTTTCATGTAATTGAGTTCCTTTAGGTAATTTGTTTAGCAGCATTTTCCAACTGGAAAGGACAAATCCATGAAACAATTATATCAAGAAGATGCTGGGTTTTTTAATCATAGGGAGAACATCCTATTCAGAGACAACTGAAGTCAGCAGAGTCAAATCTCAAAGGCAAAACAGCTTTGAGAAGGTAGCTTCAATACACATAAATTAAATTACATTTTATTTCTCCAATTTCTGTCAAATATTTGCTTTTGAGAGGGAGGAGAAATGTGATTTTTCTAAATAGGTATTTGCAGATATCCACCTAGGGATGCAGGTTTGGATTTTGTTTGTGCATGTTCTTGTGGAATCCTTTTTAGAAGTTGGTACACTATTAAATAAAAAGTATTGCAATATCTGCAATAAAACAGAATTATTTTTAATGGAAAAAATATTTCAGAAGATTTATTTGAAGGTTTCAGGAGACTTTTAATTTGCAAGAATGAAGAAGTAGAAGGCTTCAGATATGCTGTTTTGGAGCTGTGAACTTTATTCACTTAAACTTTACTGCACAAAGACTCTCAAAATATACTTCTATATTGTAGAAGGAGGAAAACAACTTGGACATCAGGTTGGAAAAATAGAGTTATGGGTCTGAAGAGCTTATTTTGAACTTCCCAGTACATCCTAAAATGCTCCTTCCTGCTGTGTGACTGATTAGTAGGTTTTCAATGTAAAATAATCTGGAGTTCTCTCAGAAATGATAAGCTCCCAAATGTAATGTTTCTCTAATATGGTAGGGAAAAAAGTGCTAACAGGGAAGGAGGGAAAAAGACTGTTAAGGATTCTGAAGTATAGGAAAGAAGAGTTTTTGAAAGATGGGAAACTCATTGAGTTAAATTGGATATCTGCTTTGCCACTATGAAAAACAATAAGAGACCTATGCTGTTTATATATGAATGACATAGCAGGAGGATTATTTTCAGATCATATTTCTGCATGAAATTACCTCCTTTGGTTGCTTTGCCTCTTTACTGTATTTCACCATACTAAATCTGTCATCTAGACTTAAAGAGTGGAAGCTGTCTCTGTTGACAGTTCATCATTTGATAGGTTTCCTATCTATTGTTTTATTAATTTTTTTCCATCTTGTTTCCTTTATTCATGTCAATATTTCAAATCCAAAGAATTCCTAGACCAGCTTTATCTGTGAGAAAACAATACAATTGAGTTGCAGGAACCTTACTTGGAACATTTATGTTATATCTAATCATAGGTGGATTTGTACAGTTGTCTCATTTGGCCTCGTAATCAGTAAAAATACTGAACACAATGACTATGTACTTAAAAGTCTTCAAGCATTTTTGGGGGGAACAAAGTTTTCATGTTTTCCCTCCTATTTCATTAAAAGAATGGGAATTAAATGAAATCTCCTGCAGCTAGTGGTCTTGTATTATAGAAAAAATACTGTAGCAAATGAGATGTCAGTGTACAAATACTGAGAATTATATGAAAAAGTCAGGCTATGATGGGAGTTTCTGCTTAAAGACATTGAGGTCTGTGGATTTTTTTTTTTTATACTACTTTAGCTTTGGTAGAAGGTCAGCCAGACTAACACATCCCTTTTCTGCTCATGGCTCTATTAACAAAATAATTTCCCCCTTTGTTTTACTCTGAAGATGAGAGAAAAATCTGCATTACAGTTATGCTTTTCCTAGATGAGTGAATAGGTCTTCTCTCACAGTAAAAATACTTTTTAAATTCATATACATATGCAAAATTTGTTTTGACTCATATGGATACATATCTGTTTGGATTTTTTATCTAGCCATACTATTTCTAGGAGTCTTGATCCCACCCTAAAAACAAAACATATGTTTAAGTGCTGCCACAAATGCAAATTCTCTGTACTGTATTCTCTATTGCCTTTTTCTGATCTCCTCTTCTTACTCTTGCTGGTCCTTTGCATTATTTCATTACTTCTGTTCAAATTTAGAATCCCTGGTGACTAGATCTCTAGAGCATTTTGTATTTCAGCTTCTCCCACAGCAATTCTATCACTCTCCCAGCCATCTTTCACTCTGTGTGTAGGGATCCAAGTATCATAGTGTATATGATAATATATGTATCATAGTGAATAAATCAACTGAATGCTTTCCTTTGGAACTATAAATAGTGTAGACTATTGATTTAGTTTAGAATGTTATCTCTTTTATTTTTCTTTTTGTGTGTGAAAGAATTATAGAAACAGGAGGAGAAATGAGACTTGACTCTACAAGAATTACAGAAGAAGTAAAACCCAGCAAAAATAATCACATTGAAAAAAAAAAAGTTGTTGTTCTATGTAGTTAATTTTTCCATATGAGAATATTAGGGTTAAAAAAATGGAGATTTTTAAGCAGATGATAACCCTTTTGGTGTAAACTCTATGCCTGAACCAGTGGTCAGACAGACAAGCTTTTGTAACAAAATATACCCTGAAGCCTCAGTTCATGCTTCTAAATAATATTTTTTATTCCTCTTTTCACTTAAATTGAGCATTATTATTCAAATACCTGACCTTATTTTTATCTTTGCATGAATAGTTCATGCTTACAATGCCCAGGTTTTGTTCAGCATGGAAATTGAAGACACAAATCCAGATCCAAATTCTGCTTCTCTCCCTGAACTCCTTCAAGAGACTTTCAGCTGCTGCTGTGAAGAATTAGTTTTTACTGAGTAGATTTGTCATGCTCTTTAAAAGAACCAGTCTATATATAATGTCTTTAACTGTATAATTGTGATAGACTGTATTGGAGAGATTGATAAAAATATCAGTATTCTGATATTGCTTTTTTTTTTGGCTCAAAGGAGATTTGTGGGGAAAAAAAGAAAAAAAAAGAAAATCTCATATATTTTATATCTTTATATTTCTATATTATATTTATATGTATATGTATTTTATACCTTTATATCTTATATACATATATTTTTCATATTAGAAAAGCCTTCTGGCTAACCCAATATAGCGGTAGTATCTCATGATATATGAAATATGCACTTCCATCAATTCAAATATAGTATTTTAAATAGTATTAAATAGTATTGGACAGACTATGACATAGTCTTATTATGTTTGGTTCATATGTTGTATATATGATAGAACCACCCAATTTAAGACTAAAAAGGAAGGTGATGGTGAACACTGTTAAAGAAAAAGGATATGTGGGAATATCCAGATAAATCTATTTATATATTGTAATATTTCTACTGCATTTTAAGAGTTTTATCAGAGAGTCAGCCTAAATGTTTTGGAAGGGAGAGAAATGCTTAGTGTCCAATCACTGTTTTCTCTTGGTTTGGTAATTTCTGGAGTCAGATATGGAATCTGAATAAAATTTTGGATATCATTGCAGTTATTGATAATTTAAATTTCAGATCTCTGAGAGTAACAGCAATTACATCAGTTTAAATATTCACAAACAAATTATGGTTGTTGCTAAGCAAGGGCACATACTATGATTAAAAACATAACCAGCAGCTGTCCAGAATCTGCTTTCCAGACACCAATAATTTACTGCACACAAAGATAGAAATCTACTTCTAGCTTTGAGAGCATTTTTGTCTTTTTCCACAATTCTTTTTTCCTTAATCTTTTAAGCATTCTAAGGGAATGTTAAAATAATTAGACATTTGCAAGTGTGTGATAAAGCCTTTGGAAGCATGATGGAAGGATTTATTAAAGGATGGAAGGATATATTAAATGTGTCGAGCCACAGTCTGAGTTGTTTGGTTATGGGCTGTTTTACAATTGGTCCTTCATCTTAAGTAATTCTTAATCTTTTTTCTAGCCATTATGTTCTATTAATAAAATAAAAACATAGGACAAATCTAGTTCTGGTTGAAATTTTGTGGCTAGAAGGGTTTAAATGAATATGGTGCCTAGAAGAAGAGGGATTGGAAATAAACACTGGAGTAATCAGATGAGATTAATGTGTGTCTCTGTCTTTTTTATTGTTTTTTCCTAGTAATGATAGAGTTAGACTGGAAGATCAGTATTGCTTGGAACAGAGCTCAACAGAGCAAAGTGACCTATGGTCAGATCGGAGGTTAACAGAGGCAGTTTTGGTTTTGAGGGTTCTTCTGTATACCAAAATGCTCTTGGGTTTTCAGAATTATATATGTGGAGTACCAATCAGACTTGCATTGTACCAAATTTAATAAACATCTTTAACATTTTAATTTAATTTCACAGAGACGTGGTGGGGTAGCTCACACGACTGGAGCGCTGCGGTGGAAAGCTATGTGCTCTTTAGGAAGGACAGGCTGGGAAGGCGAGGTGGCGGAGCTGCTCTTTATGTGAGAGAGCAACTGGAATGCATGGAGCTCAACCTGGGGGTGGATGATGAGTGATTTGAGAGCTTGTGGGTAAGGGTTAAAGGGCAGGCTGATGTGGGAGATACTGTGTTGGGTGTTTGCTACAGGCCAGCTGACTAGGATGAGGAAGTTGATGAGGTCTTCTATAGGCAGCTGGATATTGCCTCACGATCCCAGGCACTGGTTCTCATGGGGGACTTCAACTACCCTGACATCAACTGAAGGACAACAAAGTCAGGCACAAACAGTCCTGGAGGTTCCTGCAGTGAGTTGATGATAACTTTGATGCAAGTTGTGGAGGAGCCAATGAGGAGAGGTGGGCTACTGGACCTCATACTAACAAATAGAGAGAGACTTGTTGGAGATGTGAAGGTGGGGGGTAGCCTCAGCTGCAGTGACCATGAGTTGGTAGAGTTCAGGATCTGAGGAGAAGGAGGCAGGGCTGTAAGTAGCCTTGCAACCATGGACTTCAGGAGGTCCAACTTCAGCCTCTTCAGAGACCCCTTCAGAAGAATCCTATGGGCTAGACTTCTGGAAGGTAGGGGGGCCCAAGACAGCTGGTTAGTTTTCGAGGAGCACTTCCTCAATGCCCAGCAACAGTGCATCTCTATGTGTAAGAAGTCAGGCAGAGGGGGCAGGACACCTGCGTGGATGTGCAAGGAGCTTGTGGCAATGGTCAGGCAGAAGAAGGTGGTATACAGAATGTGGAATAAAGGACAGGGAGAAATACAGGAAAGTTGTCCAGGAATGCAGAGATGCGACAAGGAAAGCTAAGGCACGTTTGGAACGCAATCTGGCAGGGGATGTTAAAAATAACAAGAAAAACTTCAAATGTATTAACAGCAAAAGGAAGATCAGGGAAAACATGGGTCCGCTGGTGAACGGGGTGGGTACCCTGGTTATGGAAAACACATAAAAAGCAGAGCTGCTGAATGCCTTCTTTGCTTCGGTATTTACCAAGGGCAGCCCTTTAGAGTCCAAGACCCTAGGGACAAGAGAAGAAGTCTGGAGAAAGGAAGATTTGGTAGAGGAAGATTGGGTCAGAGAGTACCTAAGGCAAGTCAATACCCACAAATCCATGGGCCCTGATGGGATGCACCCCAGGGTGCTGTGTGAACTGGCGGATTTCATAGCTAAGCCACTCTCCATCATTTTTGAAAGATCCTAGAGAATGGGAGAGGTGCCAGAGGACTGGAAGAAAGCCAATGTCACACCGGTCTTCAAAAAAGGCAAGGAGGACCAAGGCAACTACAGGCCGGTGAGCCTCACCTCCGTCCCTGGAAAAGTGATGGAATGGCTCATACTGGCTGTTGTCTCTAGGCATGTGGAGGACAAGAAGGTGCTCAGGAGTAGTCAACATGGATTCACCAAATTTGACTAACCTGGTAGCCTTCTATGATGGAATGACTAGCTGGATAGATGAGGGGAGAGCAGCAGATGTCATCTATCTCAACTTCACCAAGGCTTTTGACACCGTCCCTCACAACATCCTCCTGGACAAGCTCCAGAAGTGTGGGATAAATGAGTGGACAGTGAGGTGGATTAGGAATTGGCTGGATGGCAAAGCTCAGAGGGTGGTGATCAGCGGTGCAGAGTCTAGTTGGAGGCCTGTGGTTAGCGGTGTCCCCCAGGGGTCAGTCCTCGGCCCAGTCCTGTTCAATTTATTCATCAATGGCTTGGATGAAGGGACGGAGTGCTGCCTCAGCAAGTTTGCTGATGATACCAAACTGGGAGGAGTAGCTGATACCCCAGAGGGCTGCGCTGCCATCCAAAGGGATCTGGACAGACTGGATAATTGGGCTGTGACAAATCTTATGAAATTCAACAGATAAGTGCATGGTCCTGCACCTGTGGAGGAATAACCCCAGGCAGCAGTACAGGCTGGGGACCAACCTACTGGAGGGCAGCTCTGCAGGGAGGACCTGGGCATCATGGTGGATGACAGGTTGAGCATGAGGCAGCAGTGCGCCCTCATGGCCAAGAAGGCCAGTGGGATCCTGGGGTGCATTAAGAGGAGCATCTCCAGCAGGTCGAGGGAGGTGATCTTACCCCTCTACTCAGCCCTGGTAAGGCCACATCTGGAGTACTGTGTCCAGTTCTGCCCTCCACCCCAGTACAAGAGGGATGTGGAGCTGCTGCAGAGAGTCCAGCGCAGGGCCACAAGGATGATCAGGGGCCTGGAACATCTGCCCTATGAGGAGAGGCTGAGAGAGCTGGGCTTGTTCAACCTGGAGAAGAGGAGGCTGAGAGGGGTGTACAGTGTGTACAAGTACCTCAAGGGAGGCAGTGAGGAGGATGGTGCTGGTCTCTTTTCACTGGTGACTTTACTAGAGGAAATGGCCAGAAACTATTTTGATGAAAGCATCAAAAGTTCCACAGGAACTTAAGAAAATAATTCCTGATAGTGAGGGTGGCAGTGCACTGGAACAGGCTGTCCAGAGAGGTTGTCGAGTCTCCTTCTCTGGAGATCTTCAAGACCCGCTTGGACGCAGCCCTGTGCCACGTGCTGTAGGTGGCCCTGTGTGTGCAGGCGGGTTTCACTGGATGACCTCTAGAGGTCCCTTCCAACCTTAAGCATGCTATGATTCATTGTATGATTTTATGGCCCTAATTATATTCCTACAGGTGCAAAAGAATGAATAACAGAGCATAGAATTGAAACCCTAGTTACATGTTTTAAAACCTGAGTTTGTTTTTTGGAAGTTTCTTAAATAATGGATGAGTTAGCTAAATGCCTTTATCAGTATGTATCAGCTTCTAAAGAAACACAGAAATCTTTCCAGTTAGAACAGACTTATTTATCTATGAGTTTAAGGCAGAATATTCAAATTTATTCCCAAGCAATTCTTGTGTACAGTATCCTAGCTTTTTCTTTCAATTTCTCTTTTACACAACTTATTTCATGAAACCAGAAAAACAAACATGATGCATAGTCAATATAATGAACAAGGATTTTTCTAGGATTTTTGTGTCAGAAAAAAAGAAGGAAAACAGGGTCAGAAGCCATGATGAGTAAATTTATAAAGCCATTTAATAGGCATAGTTAAGTAATAGGTTACAGAAGTAATAGAATTCTTGTGAATGGAGAAATTTCTTAACTTTCAGAGTTAAGGAACAGAATCCTATTTTCCTGTCTTGGGTAGAAAGGTCAGTATTCAATGTGTTACCTAAAACTTAGATTTCTGTTTTTGTATCTGATATTCTGATATTAAAGCTGTGGCACTGAAAACTAGAACATAAAAACAATTTGCTGGATTTTGATCAAAGTCAGAATGCTTAAAGTTATCTCTAAAAATAGATTTGCAAAATTAGCAGCCAAGAAGAAACTAAAATGAGCTATTTTCTTTTTCTTTTTAAAACCGTAAGCTTAAAGAAGTCTGTGTTTCTGTTCTCAACTTGTGCTACATCTTAACATCTGGGCAATTATGCAAACCTGTAAATTACATTTTTCCCCTCTGAGTTAATTGGCATGAAATTATAATGAAAAGAATTCAAAACCTTGGTGCAAAATTATAGTCTCATAAAATGAAATTGTAAACATACTGATTAGCATGTAAAATTTTAATGAGACTGTGTTTTGATAGAAAAATCTTCAAACTGAGAGAGGTGTGCAGCAACTTTTAGCAAATATTTTGCTTAATAATGAATTTCAATAATTGATAGTTTTCTACGAGGCTTAAGTACCATTACTGAAACCACCTTTCTTCTTTTTTTAATGAGACTGCTGCAACGAAGTGTGAATTTGTTTAAAACTTATTCCTTTTATTCAGAGAAGAGTTATTACAAGAAAGTTGATGTCCAAGTGAAAAACTGAAAGTGTAATTAGTGCTTTATATGTTTATTCGAACACCATTTTTTCTAATAAACCTTCACTGAGTATGGCAGAAAGCTCAGTATCATGGTCCCAGCCAAACCCAATACTCCTGATTGTCCTATTTTGCTACTCAAAAGACTATATGTCAAGCACGGACTGCCCAGTAGAAATCATCCCCCAAAAGAAGGTAGAATCATATCAGGTATGCATATTTCTGATTTTCAGGCAGCAATAAGATGGCTTTAAACAGCTTTTAGCTTATTCACATTGAAATATATCTGAGGAAATTTCATATAGATGCAGTTACATCTTTAGAACATATTTCCATTCATACCAAGCATTTTGCTTTCAGGGGGGAAGAGGGAGAGGTAAAAGTATTTTGGATTTGTTTTCATAGTTCTGATTGATTATGTCTAGAAATCATTCATGAGAGATTGCAAATGTAATTAAAACACCTTCTTAATAAAATTGAAAGCCAGTTCCCTTCTGTTTAACTCTATCACAACGATGTTTATATGACAGAAGATTGCATGAGAGTTATATATACTAAACATGAGCAGGTTGTGACATTTTGTGCCATATGGTAAGTGAAGGGCATGCCTTATCACATCCTACCTAGTGATGACCTTTTGGAAACAAAATACCATTTCCAGATGAGGTGAGCCTTCCACTTCACTAATCTGCAAGATACATGTCATGAGTGATGCAGTTGTTTTTGGAAAATAAATTCCTGTTTAGAGGAAGTATGACTTGGCAGAAACTCTAACTCTTAATTTACAAGAGTCTAGATTGTAATAAGATACGTAACTTTCTTGTACAAATTGTCCAGATGAATGTAATTTCCTAAGTTACTCTGTTCCAGTTGCTCTGATACTGTATTGTGACAGAGTGCTCATAAAAAAAAGTTGATTACGAAGGGGGTATAAGATTACTATTAATGACAAAAGGAGGCTTGGCTCTTGTTTGACCTTTGAAGCTATTTATGAGATTAGGAGGATTTCCCAAAGTAAACAAGAGGAAATATCCTGTTTCTTGTTTGTGACTCACTTCAGAAAGCAAATTTGCATTTTCAGAAGATAAAACTGATTGGTAAGGTTGTAGAAAATGTTACATAGTCAATTTCAATCATCTTGATCTTTTGTTTTATGATACACATTACAAAAGTGATTGTACAGAATAGCACTAAAAAGATAGAGAAGAAAAGAAATTTTCACAACTTTGAACCATATTAAAGTGACTTACTTTACTGTACTCTCGTTGGGGAAATAGACTTCTGAATTTTGGACTAAGTGAAGCATTATTTTTGCGGCAGGGTTCTACCTAATTGTGGAACACTGGAATAGTTTTTTGGGAAGTTCTGGTTGATTGTCCAAATGTAACAAAACAAGAAGAAGTCTGTCAATTAACTGTAAAAGGATAAATATTTTTGTAATTTTTTATCTGTCTGGCAGAGGGGTGTCTAATTCCCCATAAGCATGGATTGCCTTTCCCTAACTAACTATAGGATTGGAAACATTCAATAGAATAAAATACAATAATAGTACTGCTTTCTTCAACATCAACTCTTGCCAAAGTTTTGAGCTTCATCTGCTAAGAATGAGTGTCCTAGAAACACTTCTTGTCTCTCAGTCCTGGCAATATCAAAGCATATGTATAGTGGGATGATTCTCGGAAAATTTCCATGTGCAAATTTTTTCAGATAGAAAAGCAAGTGATGTAAGGTTATTCAGATTTTATTGCTACATTTCTGAGAAAAGATTCTATGGGCAATGAAAATGATTAAAATTTTCATATATGTCCCTGACACATATGAAATAGATCGTGGAGTGGATCACGATAGTCAGTGAAAAGGTATTCTGAAAAAAAAAAAAAAGCAAAGAACTGCCTATTTGTTAGCCTGAAGAAATAAAAAATGTCTCAAATACTCAAGGTGTCTTGAATATTAGTTCAAAACATCTTTTTATCTTTGGTGTCTTAAATAGTTAGTGTGTGAGTTTGGGTGGATGTAAGCTTTCCAGAGAAAAGAGATACTTTGAGCAAGAGACTTCCTTGTTGCAGGGAATCTTTTCAGGAACACAGATATGATATAGAAGAAATGGTTTCTGTATTTTGATTGGGTTATAAAAGAACTTGGCTTATATTAAAAAAAAAAAGTCTGATAGGTATAGTATAAATCTTCATTGACAAAATGGCTAAATATAATCACATTTTTGCTAACATTTTTGTTTCCTTATTCATCAAACATAAATAATTATTTTTAAGAAATGGGGTCCATATCAAATTAAATGGCAATTATAAGTGAACGATCACCTTCAATATCAGAAAAAATCAACTCAAATATAGGATCATTGAATGTTCATTCTTTCATTTTATAAAACATTTGTAATCATTTTTAAAGCTTATATCTAATATTTTTAAGTTTATAAATTTTTTTTCAAGATTTTTTAAATCTTTTGCTTCAACATCTACAATAACATCTCTGGATATGGAGGATTTACACTAACATTATTAAGAGAAGATTTTAGTCACTGAGTAAAGTAAAAGCTCTCCAATATCTTGTTACTGACAAAGTTGTCTCCCTGACCATGTCCTGTAAAACGTTAACATTTGTTGTTCCAAGATATTTCTAATAAGTATTGTATTATAATATACAGACTGTGTACTGTAATATACAGACTACTTCCTTATATATCTCACACATACGTATTTCATTTGTATAAACATGCATATATTATGCAACTGAGTTTCTTTGATAAAATGTGGGTATTTTGATTAAATCTTTTAATGAGTTCAGGCAGAAGAAGGTTAAGGTAATGTTAACAAAATGAGTCAGATTTAAAGAAAAAGATGTATTAATCAGAGTAGCTTTAACTATCATATTTTAGCCTCCTTATTCTACTAATCTGTGAATTCAGATGAAGTTTGAGAAGTATTTTGTTGTGATGCAGTGGTGGCGATTCTACTTACTTCCTTCAAAATTAGAAAAAGCTGTAACGCTGCTTACTGGTAAATTGATTGAATGATGTCCCTTTGCAGTGACTGCTATATCAATTGAAGTATAGAGAAAAGGTTTGTTCTACCACCATTATGTGACCCAGTGGGAAAATCTGACCTACCATAGCTCTGTAGGGGATCCTTTGCCTATTCAACTAACACCAAGGTATGTACTGTTAGCTAAATTTTGCTTTTAAATAAGTTAGTTAATTGCTCTGAGCATAGCTAAAACAACAGACTAAAGGGGTAGCCCTAAAGCTAGATCTAGGTTCAATTCTATTCACCTTTATTTTGTCAAGTCCCTGGAAGTTTACTCCATTTTACTAAAAATGTAACAGTATAAAGCAACTTTTGGGATGCAGACATCTTCATACTTCTCGTTAAGATTCTCCTCTTTCATATCAGAAAAATAACCTCTGGAAACAATTTCAGTTCAACATCTATTCATTTCTTCTGAGATTTGTTAGAAGAGAATTGCTGCTGATAAGCTTTGAATTCTTGTTAGATTGTGGTACTGGCGACAATTCATCAGGCAATGGAGATAAAGGACAAATTTGTATCTCGGAATCTTGAGAATATCTCACTCAGTCCTACAACAGTTAAAATCACTAGGAGTATGACTTCCATGTGGCTTAGTACTTCTTACAGGCTATTTGCATGTTCCTTTTTCAGTGCTTTGCTTAAATTTTCATCAGAATCTTTGATAGTTGTCTGCACTGTCTCTGTTTAAGAGTATAAGGACTGAAGTAGAATTTAGGTTATTTCATATATACCTAGGGAATATCATGGAAATTTTTCTATGCAGAAGTTGTTTCCACCGTGATAAATTATCTACAGGGAAATTCTTTCTATTGATAATTAATACAACTCGTTAGATGTTCTAAACTAACCTGTAGATATCTGTTGGGTGTGCCCTATTATTCTGGTCATCAGTTAAAATATATTGGAGACCTGCTTTGTCATACTTCAGTTTTTATTTGGATCATATTCCTGAGTTTCCTCTCCGGTCAAAACCTAGGAGATAATAAGGCCATAACCATATCACTCCTAACGTAGAGGCTGTAGCTTATCATATCCATCATCAGGTAGACCTGGAAATGAGGATCTAAAGAAAATCTAGAATGTTGTTCTTGCCTTTGTATTTTATGGCTCATACCATGCGCAGGCAGTCCTGAAGTAACAAGAATAAAAGCTGCATTCTTCAAGAAAGCTTGCAAAGATGACATTTATTGGTCCACTGACCAGAGAGAGAATATGACAGAAGGGAATAATGCTGGAAGATCTGTTGGGTTTCCAACTCATAGCCTTTGAAACTGAAAAAGATGTTAAACAATTGTAAGATGTCAATAGTAATATAGTTGAAATAATAAAAAAATATGTAAGAGTTTTATGTGCTGAGCCTTCATATGCTGAAAACTTTGTCTCATAACTATCAAATTTGTGTTATGTTGATCATTTGTCATTGAAAATAAGGGAAACAGACCTTAAAAAATAACTTGCAACTGTCTTATCTCTCTACTGAATATGGAAAGACAGCACAATTAAAAACCATGTTTCATCACTGAAATTTCATGGCTGGAATTCAAATTGGATTTCAAGATCAGGGGAAATATTGTAATAATGAGTGTTAGTATGCAGAAAGTCATAGAAAGTTAATGGACTTTAAAAACTGACACATTACTCTAGTAGAGTCATTAGCACAGTCCTTGGCTTCATGAGAGAAATAACTAAAGATAGTCGCACTGAATTAATTAAAGGAAGGAACTCCCAGCACAGCAATACATATGTAAGGAAAGACAGCGATGAACTATGAATTAGGAAAGGAAATAGACTTCATTTAAATACAGAGAAAAAAAAAGAGGCAAAAAAGAGGCAAAAGGTTACTGAATGCTTTGATAAAATTAAACCTTCTATTTAGGTTCAGATGATTGTGACATTCGGTTGAACACCTGTGAAACTTATGTTTCTGGAATTGACTGATGCAATATTGAAACTTTAAAAGTTTTTCAGCTCCCTCTGAAACCAAACTCTAAACCATTCTGAGATTCTGTGATTCTGAAATATGGATAGGACCATAGTAATGTATCTGCATGTTTAATGATAATATTACCCAAACTCAAAAGAATTTGATCTTATGTTTGGGAGAGAAAATTGGTGAGCTGTAATCTTGCTCCTTTAAAGATGCAATTGTGGTGATTCTCATTGTTGAATGTCATAACTCCACCATCGGAGCTGGAAAGACTATACCTGTCTCTTTCATTTGACTGGAGTAAATGGACCCAGAAAGTCAAAGACGTCAATATAACCTGTTGATTTATAACTTCACATAGTTAAATCTGCAGTCCATCTAACCACAGTTTTCCTAGAAACAGTGAAGCTCTGGAAAATGGAGTATGGATAGATCTTGGCAACTGAGTCCTGAAAGTTTTAGTGCTAAAGTCTGTGTCAAATAGTTAAATACAATTATAAGAATAAAATTTGATTATAATGACTTTACCATAAAATGTCAGAGAAGCTTAGGTCTTCCCTACAGCAGCTTTTCAATTCTGGCTTTAAATTCCATGTAGTAAGAACATAATTTCCAACACCTTAGACTCAATTCAATTCCACTACACAATTCCTAGGCAGATTGGAAGCCAAACAGTCCCTTTGATTCTTGTGAGAGATTCAGATGCTATGTGCATAAGAAATAATTTCAGTCATGTTATCAGCTTAAAGAAAGGCTTTTTACAGAAAGAGGCTGAAACAGAGATATAGGTAGTTGCCTAATCTTATTGAGTGACTTAATGATTAAATCACAAGATAACTCACAGGAGGAACCAAAATCCCTGGGGCAAGAAGCTCAGTGACAACAGTGCAGAATTTTTTTCTACACTGTGCTCTACACCGGTGCTCTTTTGAAAAACTTGCAGACATACCCTAGCTAAGTCAAAATACCAGGCAAACTAATAATTGCTATCTCCCTTAGACCAGACCCATTCCATATAGATAGCAATCTGCTGAGGGACACAAGTTTCTCCACATTCTGTTGAAGACTGGTATATTACTAGAAGCACAGACTTTGCAGTATGCAGATGTGAAATAAAACTAACCGTGGTACCCTTAATCTCTTTACAGAAGAGAACAGCTAAGATCGATCACAGGATCCATCAAAATGGGCTTCTAATATTTTAAGGTAAAAGAAATGGGGGTTGGATTTTATTGAATTATATTTGTCTCTCCACAGGACAGTAATACTACATCTGTGGTAAGTAAGTAAAGATGCCACCCTATACAATTCTATATTTGAGAGCTGTAGAGTTCTGTTCTAAAAACTGATGACACTGCTACAACAATCTAGTTCTTAGTGTGCCTTTAAAGAAACAGATTCCTCCCACTGTCTGTGTGTGTTGAATACAGGTGGTGCTCGAGGCCTGGGCAAAATGTGTGCTTCTTAGAAAACAGATACAAAAAAAAGTCTCTTTTGAGAAACTTTGCCAGTATATTCTGCAGCTCTATAATATTCACCCTGTCTGTCTGACTCAAATCCTCCAGCAGGGCTTGATGTGAAAGACTATTAAGAGAGCTTTTGTCTCAGTCTGATCACCATTTATCTTCCTGTATTCACAGAACACTTTTTACCCATTTCAATTTTTTTATGTCCTGGAAATCCTAAGTCTGATTAACCTAATTTTATATCTCTTAGTGGAAGTGTTATCAGATTTAGATTTGTGGATTCCTCCATTAAGTAGTAGAGTTCCTGAGCATGTGTGACCCTTTCTTGGAAAACAGTTAACTCTGGTGAGGGATACGTTTTTTGATTATGCAAGCAGAGATCTATTCATTACTTCTAAAAGTAATAAAGGATTTATCATCCTTTATAGACTTGTTTTTCAGTCATCAGTCTTAACTCTACATTCATTTTAGCTAAGGAATTGTATTTTAAGGATGTATTTTTTGTAAACAAAAAGGATATGGAAATAAGAAAAGCAAGGAAATAAATGCTCATTTTTGTCACAAAAATAATGGCACTTTATAAACTTGTAAATGTTCATACTTTGCCGATCAGTATTTCTCCTGAAGCAATTGGCAGTTTGCAACAAGAATGAAAAATTCAGATACATATGAATTTGAACTGGGAATGTAATTTTCCATGAAGTACAATCCAGAAGGGGAAACCGAGACCATCATGCATTCTGTCAGGGAAGGAGCTGCAGGGCATTCCTGCATTCTGTATTGCTAGTAACACGCAGGTCTTCCAGAAATGAGCTTATAGTATCTGTGGAATATAATATAGTACATACCATTGAAGGAATGCAGTAAGCAGTATGGGATTCTTACTGGAAATATGTATCTATTTTCTGGTATTTTGCAGCCATAAAATTATCAAATGAAAGATTTTTAATACTGTCACAAAGAAAGTGAATCGGCCAGGTGTATATACATATACATATACATATACATATACATATACATATACATATACATATACATATACATATAAAATGGCCAAAGGAGCTGTTTATAAAATGCATCTTTCTTATTCTTATCTGGGTCTTTCATAGAATCATAGAATCATACAATCGTTAAGGTTGGAAGGGACCTCTAGAGTTCATCTAGTCCAATCCCCTTGCACACGCAGGGTCACCTAGAGCACGGGACACAGGACTGTGTCTAAGTGGGTTTGGAAGGTCTCCAGAAAAGGAGAATCCACAAAAAAAATAGAAGAAAAATCTATCTTAAATGACTAGATATGAATTTTACTTTAATCATATAAAAAGGCTTTCCATTAGTAAAACTGGCTGTTGAAGATTATTTGATTTCTATGATAAAAGAAGCTAGTTTAAAAAAAAAAAAAAAAAAAAAAAAAGGTCATCTTTCTAGAAACAGTATTGGTAATTTTAAAATCAACTAAATAATCCAGTATCTTTACCCATAATTGCAAAACCTCAGCTACTGTGTCACTTGCTTAGAATTAGGCTTGGAGATCCTATTGACGATGCTCACGTTCACACATCACAGCAGGACCCTACTAGGTGGTCAGTCATGCATAAAGTATAGGAGTAGTCTCGCAACAGGAGTACAATCTTTTGCAAAAACTGGACGATCAGCAGTTTCTACTTATTCAACCTTCATAGAGTCTCACAGCAGCAACTCTGTTTAACCAGCACAGTACAGAATTTGAAACCTCAACAGAAATTGGTTAGAGATTGCTCCTAAACTGGCCCAGCAACACAATAACCAATCAGCTGCTGTAAGGTGTACTATTACCTTGATGACCCATTTACTGACTGTGTATTATAAGGCACTTTCTGGCATTGAGTAAATCAAAGAGTTCAAATGTGAGAGAAACCTTACAATTTTGGGAACCTGTCACTTGAAAGGCTTTTGTAAGTGAATTTTTTTTTTTATATAAAAGTAGTCATAACTGGAACTAAAGGGAGAGAAAATTCACCAAAATTCTGTTGGAAATATTACCGGCCTCTCAATCTCCATTATTTGGTATTATTCTTTAAAAAATATAACTCTATTAGCATTTTAAAAATCATTTTTAGTATATTTTTTGTGATGTCATTGTTCTCTATTTTAAAATGATAAACATAGATACAACTTAAATGAAACAGTAAAATTCTGCCCTTCTCCATTTTCTTTTGAAGTAATGGACAAGGATACCAGATATGCACAGTCCAGAACTATGGGTTCATTCAGTGCAGATTGTATATGGGGAAGGAAAAAAAAAAAAAAGAATTTCTGAAGTGGATTGATAATCCCAAAATAAAAATAAAGCAACTCATTCTATTTCTTTTCATTTTCTAACAACAGTATGATATAATATCTCTATCTATTCTGAGGCTGTTAAACACTTGTTCATGACTGTCACTAGCAAAGATTGCAATGATTTCACCAGGGAAATCGTGGCTGAATCATTCTCACTGTATTAAGAAGAGTAACATACAGGCTAGGTTATGTACACCATTGTAACAGCATCAATAGACTGAAGAGGAATAAGATTTCTCTATCCCTCTTAGCTTTGACAGAGCTGCAAATTCTAAATCTAACGCAGTAAAAGATTATAATGTATGCAAAATGAAGAGTGCAGATTCTTCTAGAAGAATGTTGAAATACTGAGTGGGAAAAGCAGTACACACAAAGCAATGGAAAACTAACTGGGAAGAATAGTCTTGGTTACTTCACATGATGATCTTGGGAAAGAATTCAAAGGAGAGAGCAGGCCTCACCTGAGTTGAAGATGCTTTGCACAAAAGTAAATGATTACACAGAAGGTAGGACCTCCATTGATAGTGGGTTTGGAAAGGAATTTTTTGACTTAGTCATGAACTATGAACTATCTATGAACTATGACTATGAATAGTCATGAACTATTATGGAACTCTTTTCCTAAATTACAACATAGTGAAGCTTGGTGTGCTCATTTGTGCCAGTACTATGTTGATGCAGCTTTTTAAATTTTTGTCTGGATAGAAGCAGTCACTAGGTTTTGCATCTTGTTTCATTTAAATGTAGATGATCCTGGTTGAGACTGAGTAGGTAGTGTCAGACTTGTACTCAGACAGTGGTTGCAGAGGTCAGAAGTTTTAACGAACACTTGATTTTACTGTTTGCAAACTATTTAGTTTTGCTAAGATTATTTTGCCCTAGGACACAGCAACTAATATCTAAATATTAAGCAAATATTTCAACTTCTAGATGAACTTCAAAGCCCAGATTTGCCTATTGTCTGTTGTAATTTCAAACCTTGAGAAATCTGGAACACCCTAAAGATAACAGCACCATCCGCTGTTTAAAACTTCAGATTAACTTTGAAACAAACAATGCAATTGATCAGATCTTTTAGAATCTTTCTAATTAGAAGCCTCTCACCAAATACATTGTATTTACAACAATGCACTCAGAATAGCAAAGGCAGCTAATAAAGATGCCGCACAGTTAAACTTTCTGGTTGTTTTTTTACAGGGGAAAATCTTGCTACAACAGATTTTTTCTTCCTTACCAACCGAGTTGGAAGCATGGTCCAAAAGTTAGTACAAAGTTAAAGCACAGATGTGTTATTTCAAAGTGTGTTTTTTGTTTCTTTAATAATTTACCCTTTGTGAAAAAGTTAGAAAAAATCTGTGGCTATAATTACATCAGTTCACAGAAATCTCTATTCTCATAATCAAATTTAGACAACTTTAAAACCAATCTTTAGTCATTTTATATAGTAAAGACTGGAAGTTATACCTTGCTGAGGAGGATATCAGGAACAATTACTCTATTCCTTGTCATGACTTTCTCTATATTGCCAGTTTAAGGTAATTTTTGTGTCTTCAGGTATGACAAAGGAGTGCTATATCCAGCTTTGTCTAGACTTGCAAGATGTTCAGATTTGACATGTCTTAACCTCAATTTCAGGTTAGCTGTCTAGATCAGAAAATAATAAAGGCTATTAAAACCCAACTTGCCTTTCTTGCAGCTTGCAATGTTAATTACCTACCTGCCACAAAGGTAAAGAAGGTAAACAAAATAGTATTGTCTGTATTTAGGTTCAGAAGGTATAGCTGCATTAGGAGCAGGTTCCTCTAAGTTTTGTCATGGATGTCAAGTAAAAATCTGACAGAGGCAGTTTTGCTGAAAAAAATGTATAGAAAAGTGAAATCTTCTGGGATTTGTAGTAATCACACAATGCCATTGATAATAATGTTAAAAGTACATGATACTTGAAGACATAGGAAAAGATATATGACAGTTATTTAGACTATTTGTAAAGTACTCATAAGCTTGGATGTCGTTCTGCTGTGGAACAGAGACCAAACTAAATTAACTGTAGCTGAATAAGTTTTTCAAAAGAAAATAGCTCTCTAGTTAGCTAAAATCAATAAAGATAAAGAATTCTGGGTTCAAGGTATGGCAATACTAAACTATATGAGGATAAACTGATCATACTTTGAAGTGCTGCAAGAGACTCAGAAAAATGCTGTGCTACTTTTCCTAAAAGTAAATTTTAGATAGGAACTCTTCCAGAGATGATTCTCCTAAGGGAAAACAAAACAAAACAAAATAAATAAAAGTATGAATAAATAATCCAATCAATATGTGGCAAGCTAACTGAAGTGAGTATTGAAAAGTAGCTAGGAAAAGCAGGTGCTATTTTATGGCTCATGCAAAATCTCTGAAGAAGAAGGGCAGGAGATTTTTGAAGCCTTGGGAAATATTCAGAGACCGCAAAATTCTTCTTCTTAATGGAACTGAAGACCTTTCCAAAAAAAAAAAAAAGAGGAGAGAGAGACTTTATATTAGCAAATAGCCTGATCCACATAGATTTAGAAAATGTCTCAGGAAGATACCTGCATTTTTCTGTTTTCTTTGATATAAACTTGAATTAGGTCTCCTAAATCCAAAGAGAACTCATAAAGAGGCTACTGAATACTTTTATATGTATGAGAGTAATATTAAGAGTTTTTTTCTGTACACACAGTCCTTTGCCCTGATGAATGTTTCATATATTTTGGTACGGGGACTCAACAGAGCTAGTAAAACACAATATACCACAAGTTAAATTTGATCAGCCATTGCATAGTTATACTTAAATTGTAATAGTTGCAGAAAAAACTGTGACCTACCTGGTAGCCAGTTGTCTGATCAGAACGTGCAGTTGGAGCGAAATGCATTACTAAGACCAGAATTAGAATCAATGTTAAACAAAGATCCCCTGGTTTGCATTTGAATGTCTAATCTCAGGGCAATTTTCTACTGCCTGACAAGAAATTATGTTCTTGTTGTCTAGCTTGGCAGAAATTCTAGTGTCAAATTGAAAAAACAAAGAGCTTTTAAGAGAAAGATTTGTTAAGTCTGGTAAAGTAAAATAGTCTGACAGGAAATACATTGTTTTTTAATACCTTGATATTTAGCAGAAACTGCTACTAAGGTTTATCTTTTCTTTTTTTCACCAAAATAGCTGTTAAGATTGATATATAGATAAGATATAAATAAGAATTGAATTAAACCTACAGTTTGGGAGGGATGGAGGAGATTGTTCTTGTTTTTCTCCAAATAAATTTTCTATTGTGGAGATATATATGAACAACAGAAATACAAATGGCCATACTAAAGTAGTGACAGTTTTAGTATAAGTTTGTAAGTGTACAAGTGATTCTCTTGTTACTTAGTTTTTATAAAATTTTCAAAAAATGTATCAACCTTTGAAAGAACTAAATAGCACAGCATTGAAGTCTATGCAAGTTTAATTACCTTATTTGGAAGTTTCAAACAATTGAAAGAAATTTCAAACAGCTATGTCTGATCAAGCTAAGTAATAAGAGAATCACTTATACACTTATAATCTGGTAACTAAGGATGTGTATGTTAAAATAGGCTTCAGATAATGCTCTTTATTGCAGCTATGCAAACAGAACAGCAAAATCTTTCAGACAATTTTCTTCTTGTAGATGATATGTGGAATATGTAAGAAAATCTTTTCAGATTCCGCCTGACCACTTAGAGAGTCGATATCATTTGCATTTGACAATTTCTTCTGCTTTAAAAATAGTGAATATTTTAAAATGCATAGTCTTTCTCTATGTGACAGGAAGGTCAAGTCAAAGTCTGTGCTGAAATCTGCCAGATGTGTGTCTCAGTTTTTCTGCTTTGACCTAGATAGAGTTTTTAACATGCTAGAGAAGAATCAGTTCAATATTATATCTCACTGGACTTCAATCTTCATTTAAATATTTTGAGCTCATCTGTGTTTGCTACAGAAATAGGTTCAGTGTTACAGAGGCCAAAGGCTTCTTGAATATGCCTATACTGTATAACAGAGCAAGATAGCTGGGAGGAATGAGCATTACTTTGCATATAATATCACTTTCATACTGCTTTATATGCCTGGTGTTGCCCTGTATCACAGGATATATGTAACCTTGCTTTGACGTAATGCAAGGATCCACTTTACAAGAGCCAGAGATGCCAGTAGTTGCTGTATACTAATTCTGCAAATATGTTAATCTTCTACCGTATGGGTAATCTCATTTGTGAATAGTAGTAGTATCCGGTATTTAAAAAATGAAATGGAGTCCAAAAAGCCTAGCACATTAAGTTAGGATGTTTGTTTTGTTTTGTTTTCATTCTTTCTTCCTTTCTTAAAATGTGTGCAAAAATAATGTGAAAAATAATTCTATGGAAAGCTTTAGTTGTACTGTACTGATACTGACATGTACAAATCCAGTTACTAATTTGATGATGGCTTCAAACTAAGTGTAATCCATAGTAACACCACTCACTTGCTTTTAGTAGGTCTTAAGCATGGCTACCATCATGACAGTACATATTAACTGTTGCAGGATCGAATGGAGAATGGAAGTTGCCATTATATTTTGCAAAGAACATGTATTGTTTTGCATACCTGAGAATACCTGCCCAGCATGGTCCTTTGTGTGACATAGGCTGAACTGGTGCAATAGTGTCAAGTTACTCAATATTCCTTTTTCTCTGAAACTTTTTCTTTATTCCTGAGGATATTAAGAACAGATTGTTAGCAAAGAGTTCAGCCCTTAGTATTCATGGAAGCTGAAAGGGGACCCTTAAGCTTATCTACTGAACTTCACCCAAATTTAGTTATGCAGTGTTTGTCTGGAACAGTGGAATTGTTTGGACATGGCCGTTGGTGATCCTGAAATTCTGACAGGGAGGATAAAGTCAGTGATGTAAATTCAAGAAACCCTTCTGGCTATCTCCATCTGACCAGTGGTGTGTCTAATGCCACAGCTAATATCCTTCAGCCAGTGTTTAGAAAATGTACTCATACAAGTGTTCAAATGTAATGGAGAAATTTTATACAAGTTTCTCATTTGAGAGAACATGAGAGGCAAATAAGAGGTAAGAGATGGCAGAATAAAACTTCTGCATGCTGCAGAAGTTCAGTCTATAGCTGGTATAAACTGTTGAATGTTCGGTGTAAAGGAAAAGCCAAAATGTTTTCCCTACTGAGGAGTGAGGATGAAACACCTTGGGAAGGCTTTGAGGGTGCTGTTTTTCTTGTCTGTTATTGATAAAACTCTGTGAGACTCACAGTCTCAAATGCTAATTGTGCTACTGTTATTTACTGCTCTCAATAGTTATCTGATATAAGGAAAGAGGCCTGGAGTCTTTGTGTTTAATAGAAAGTATTTTACTACCAAACCATCCTATTTACTACAACTGAGTTGCATTTTATTCTTTTTCAGACAGATATATGTAAACAGAAGTACATGTAAGAGAGCACAAACGGTCACCTCCTGCTTTTCTTTTTTAAAAATTTAAGGTCATGCTCAGTCAGCTACCCACAATGTGTATGTGACTAACTGCTGCTGGTGTCTGTTATGGTCATTCATTTTTAAACATCAACTGCTTTTCAAGTCTTTCTCTTTTGGGTTATAAGTCCTAAGTGTGCTTCAATTAACACAAAGCAACACCAAGGGTATTACCTGAGCCTTGCCTACTCTATTTAAATTCAAAAATCCATTAAGAACACTGAAGATCACACAGTTTCAAACCTAATAAATGTGAGGGTTTCCTGGGGCTAAATTGGCATTCAGCACAATCCTGACTGAATAAGCATATTGACAAGAAAGTTAAATTATTTTACAGACTACTGAAGCTGGAAGTAAAGAAGCCTCTGATAGAAGCTTTTAACTCAGTATGTGACAAAAATCTGTAATGTCGCCCAAAGACATTTCTGAAGCAGCAATTTAGAGACAATATCAGGTTAATACTGAATCTAATTAGTGGACAGTGGTGATAAGTGCAGGTAACTGGCAAAAAGGGTTCTTTGAGTTTCCTAGATTCATTGTGCTGGCTCATCCGGAGAGGCAAAGTGATGGGAGTTGGAAGAAGGAAGTGTTTTGAAACCAAAAGTTCTAGTGAGAAGTATGGTGAAAATGCATGTTCAGGGTGTACACGCAGGTAAAATGTTGTGATCCCTGATCATGGCTTCTCTACTGCTCTAGACTTAAAATACTCTGTATGACAAATCTGTGAAAGATTGTTACAAGATTTTCCCATTGAATTTGTTAGACTCTGAAACAGCCCTTTTTCTGGCTAATCACTAAGACTATGCACTTTTTTTTTTGTTTGGTAGTAAAAACTTGCTTTTACAAGGAAATCATAGCATATGGGAAGTTACATAAAGAGAAATGGAAATACAGAAAATAGAAATATATGTACTGAATTTTGTTTACACTTTTAAAAGAAAGTAAAGGATCTAAGTAGCTTAGGATCTGTTTTCCAAATCACAAATTACCTTTTAAAAAATCTTACAAAAATTGGCATTTTAGAAATATTTCTTTTCTGCAACTGATATTAAAAAATTTATCTTGTATTCAGTTAATCTTGACTTTATTAAGAGCCAATAACCCATAAAATGTCACTGACTTTAAGAACTGGATATTTATTTTCCAAATTTAATTACTTATCAACTAGATATGACTTTGAGAGCAGATATGTGACTTCCCCAGGTCTTGGAATGCCATGAATACCCATCCAGATATTTGCAGTATTTGCAATCAATTATGTTTTAGTTTTTTTTAAGGAAATGGACAAGGAAGTGTTTACTACAAGTAGAGCATCTGAATAATAAAAATCTCAATGTTTGCGACCACTTTTTGTGAACCCTAGTGTAATCAGTACACTTTGCTATGTTTTAGGGTTTTAGAGTGAACAGTGAGACTACTAAAGGTAGATTGCTAACAGTATTTATCCTTCCTTTTGACATCGGCTGTCGCTAGTATAAAAAGCAAGGATTTTGTTTTTTCTGGTATCAGTACCTCAGTGACCCAAATATTTTAACTGTGTAAATTTCAGACTGAATTTTTTTAATAATGGATAATAGGATAGAATAGTGGGATTTTTTTTTTTTTAGTACAGGGCATTGGTCAAAAATCTGACTGACATGTAGAAATTTGTGTTTTTTTTAACATTCACATTTGACACATTTGACATTTGAAACATTGACATTTGTTTTTTTCACATTGGCCTACCTTTCTTCTTTTAACTGAACTACAAAAGATTACTTCATTGTTTCATTTCATAAATGTCCCTATTAGACAACGGCTAATTTAAATATTCCAACTTCATTTCTTCCAAAATCTGTGTGGTGCTATATTTAATAATGGGTAATGCATTTTTGTTTTAGCTGAGAAGTGAAAAATGTAATAATGATTAATCAGTGAAATACTCTGAGCCAGTGAATTCTCTGCTCCCTTGAAGTCTTCAAGAACAGAGATAGATTTCTCATCTGAGAGAGATGTTTTAGTCAAATACAAGTTACTGATCTAATTAAAACCCTGGATAAAAAATAGGTAGCCTGTGATACAGAGAAAGCCAGATTTGTTTAAATTTAAAGTGGCCAGTCTTGTGTGATTATGATTCATAGTAATCAGTAAATTCAAACTGGGCTGCTTTTGGAGAATTTTCTTTCATTGAGGTTATTTGTCTGATTATATTTATTGCTTGCCAGTAAACATCTTGAACTTTTAAATTCACATTAACCTCTACCCTGTTATAACATCTGCAGAACATTTTTTCCAGCGCTCATTCATGACTCTCTTGTGCTTCCACCTTCAAGTTTTTTTTCACACACAATTATCAGGCAATTACATATATTTATTTTCCCCAAATAATGCTTTCTTAAAGGAAATTCAATTACCACTCTTTAAAAAAGGATGATTTTTTTCCCCAAATTCTCAACTAGTTGAGAATACTTTGCTATCCAGAAAACTCTGTGGATATAGTGATAGAGAGCTACCACTAAATCAAGGGTTTTTTTCTACCTTCCTTCTTACTATGACTGTCCATGTTGAAGGATTTCACTCATATGTGAACCTTGACATTGACAGAGGATTTCAGAGGAAGTATCACAGTTTTTAATATTGATATTGTTAAAGCTATTGCAATAGCTTTGACCATCTTCATCTTGCATATCCTCTTCAACTTGCATATTCCCTGCAGTTACTGAAAAAGATGACCACACTTACATGGATGTGCATGCACACACAAATAAATGCTTGATCACTTCTTAATTGAGCTACAGAATGCCTTTAACATTTTTAAAATTTATTTCTGTCTCTAGAAATAGTCTCTGTGTGCTATATATCTTGTATTTGATACAGACAATGTTGCTGTTTCCAAAAAGTTTTAATTATTAATAATTATGTAATGAATGAAAATATAAAGAACACTTCTTTATTCATGTTTCTCTTTTTCTCAAAGTAATAAAAAAATACTGTGGAATTTTTTCATTAAAGGAGTCTAGGAGCTTATCAGTAAATAACAGTGCTAGCAGCATGATCACATATCTTTTTCCTCTTTTCTTTTGATTGAAGGTTTGTGAGCAGTGTATTCATACATGTACATATATATATATATGACCCAATGCAGTATTATAGACAGGTAAATCTGCTTTTCACTGAATCTCCACCTCATCCAAGATCTCCATCAAGATCTATCAGATGCCATCAGGAAGGGAGAATATGCCGTATGAGCAAAATCAGCCTTTCAGGAACTCACAGCTACCTTGGAGTTTGTGATCCTTTGCTGGCCTTTAAGATCGGAGTGTTCAGCAGTTAAGATCTTTTCAGTTTAGAATGATGAATTTCTGAGCAACCTAACAAAATTTAATGCAGCTTTTCCTACTTACATTGTAGGTTTGTTGATTTAAGTGATGGAATATCTGGAGTATGTTTCAGATACCACCTGGAACATTTATTTCCTTTGCAAAGAGTCTTACTTGCAGCCAAAAATGGCGCACAGGTAGACATTCAAAGAGATATGTGAAAGTACATACACTCTGCTTACAATTTAGTGTAGCATAAATCTGGCCTCCTGTAGTTTTGCTGCTGTCTTGACAGCTCTGTTTAATCTATATAGTGTAAAGAATGTGTGGATTAATGCTGGAGGATTAGATGCTATCCTTACCTCAGAGCAGCTGTAATTCTACTGCTGCAGGAAGATAATAGTTTTGAGATCAATTGCTTAGACTTTAGGCCACAGGTTTGGTGATTCTAAGATCATATTTTATGATGGTTGAGAAATCTACCTTTAATTTAAAATGTCACATATTGTGTCAGGATTTTCTGTTTATGGATGGCTAACAGAGAAACACAGGGAAACTATATTGATTTAAAAGACATAGCACAAAAAATAGTCCTTGGATATTATCTTTAGCTTGTTTCATGAAGTGATATAATATTTGTACTCAAGTCATATTATTAAGGGGTTTTCTCAATCTTTCCCCCAAAACTCTATTTTTCCGAATAGTAATCCCTCATCTATGATGCATGTATATGGCATTAACATGCATACGGAGCAGAAAGAACCACAGTGTGTAGAGAAACACCAAGGCCAGCCAAACTTGAATTAAGTGATAAAACAAAAGGAGAGGGGAAAAAATACATGAAGAATACAAATCCCTTGACAATCTTAAGGGACTTTCATAGCATACAGTGATAATTCCCATTGAATAGTTTTAATGATTTTTCTAAGAACACTGAGTATGCTTAGAAACAAATCTGTATAGAAATAAAATCAAGCTTAACTGATTGTCTTGGATCTTTTCACATAAGAAAAAAAAAGAATTGCAGTGTCCTTTCCTCTTGGTTTTGGAGCCCGAAATTATAAGTTTGTCTCATTTGTGGGGTTGCACTACGGCCATGAGACAAAGAACAAGACTTTTGGATGAATAAAGAGACTCCAATATTTGGACAGACAGGGATAACATCTATGTATTGAATGTCATTCATTTTGGTACTTACTTACCTACCTTCATCAGTAGTCTCCTATTGCACTGAAAATTATGAACTCTTTGAATCTAACTCTGTGCACATACATAGGTCTCCCTTGTACCTTAACGGAAATTTATTTTTAAATGTGTTTATATATTTAAATGAATTGTTTATCCATTATGTTACTGTGGTTAACACTGAACATTTAGAAGAACATTATCTGGCTTGAGCAATATGAAAATTTTCTAACTGGTGATCTACTTTGTGGCTGATGGTTGTGTCCTGATAGAGGTCTGTCATTTTATTTGTCATGAATCAGCTTGTTCATCGAGCAATTACTTCAGTTTTATATTGTCTGAGAAAACTAAAGTATTTTGCCAGTGTGCACATCCAAGTGGTTATGATAACTAACTATATCTAAGTTTATGCAGAGATTTAATAGGGAACATGTGGTTACAGACTGAAGTTGAAATTATCCACTGCATAGCTAAGGCCATCTTAATATCCTCTAAGAAGAAAACTAGTTTTGTTTGACAAGACATTTTCAGTGAAGTTAATCATCAACTGATCAACTATTTTGATCAAATCCATGGCTGTGGGTTATTCAGAAGTACTGTCAGGCGAGTCAATTCACTTTTTCCTTTACTTCCCTTATTATATTCTTTCTGAATACAATGTTCATGAAAGGCAACTCAACCCTGAGCATCACTATGATGTGGCTAGGTTGGCTCACTTTATACATAGCTTGTGCCATAGCCGGTGGTATTATGGCTGGGGTCAGAGCTGAAAACATTATCTCTCTGCACTCTTACTCTCCTTTCATTTGTCCCCCATAAATCTGTGCTTGTAACTTCTTCATACTTCAGTTATTCTAGAATTTCATTGCAATCTTCTGTGTATTAAAAACTGACTCCAGTAAGCTCAAGATCCACACAAGTATTGGAAATCTGAGGTTTAAGCTGTGAAAGAACGCTGCATAAAAGCAGACCTTTTTGTCCTTAATAGTGTTTAGTGTTTTATTTACATATAGTTTGGGGAAGATAATCTTTATATGACATGCATCTTAAATAATCTTACGTGTAAAACAGAAAGATTTACTGGAAGGCTTTTTTTATATAGTTATGAACAATTTTAATATAGTTTTCTCTGGAATAATTCTAAGAAAACTGTGATATGATAGTCCTGATACTCCTAATGCTGCCAGTCATTAATTTTCTTTTTTCATAGCTATCTTCCTTTCCTATAAATTTTCTGTGCTTTGTAGCTTTTATTTCATTTTTGTACTACCTACTTCTTTTTCTGTCTCTTTGTTAAAAATATGTGTTGTTGCTTTCATTTCATTTCATTTCATTTCATTTCATTTCATTTCATTTCATTTCATTTCATTTTATCATCAGACAGTGATTTTACCCACAATTATCATCTTTACATGTAATGAAAATGTTAAAATCCCATTTCTGTTCACATTCCTGTGTAAATTTATTGTCCTATCTATTTCACTTAGTGATTTTCTTTATATTTGAAAAATCAGCATTGTGCGGGGCTCTGTTCTCTTTGTCCATACTTGAGGAAACAAGGAGAGGATTTCTGAATCTTTGGGAAGAACTACCTCTAATCACTTTTCTATTTTTTTTCTGTTATAGAGTGACAGGTTTGTAGATAAAATCAAAGTTAACTATTGGTCTAAGAGAATAAGAGAAAGAGGGTTGTATTTGTGAAGTATTCTCCTCAACTTCAGTGCTTCCTCAAGCTGTTGCTTAAGTGATGCAGCTTTTAAATCTCTTTGAGTTTAGGATCTCATTTAAACCATTATGGTGATAGGGTCACCATTTTGTATTCATCTCACCAATTTCTTCAGCACTGAAGAAGGTTTTAGGGAATATTCTTGAGTATATGGAGGCAAATATAAGCACTGAAGGTAATGCAGTGAGGGGAGAAATTGTCAAGAGAGAATGGTTGATATAGGGTAGTTCCTTACTACTGAAAATGTTTGCCCCCTCCCTCCCCACCTTATACCAATCTACTGAATGTCTCTGACAGTAGAAACGTCAGGTTATAAGATGTGACTAATACTGCTGTCAAAGAACTTGTATATTTCAATTCCATTTTTACTGTGTCTTTTGTTTGGCACATATGGGGTGAAAGTAACAGGATTTTTTCATCCATTTTAAAAAGTAGATAATGGATAGCACTCATTTAGGAGCACAATACTTTCATTAAAAGCTTTCTGTGCTAGATGGATCATACCTATCAGTTTCTTTTCTTTTTTTTTTTTTTTTGGTATGTGTGTGTGGTAAGTTGCTTAGGGACACTTTTCTAGTGACAAAGAAAGATTTCCTAAACAAGTTAATGTACAGAAGCCTGTGGGTAAGTCAAGTACTTCTTTCCTATTCATTTTGCTTCTGAGTCACTATATTTATTGCTTACTGTCTTGACAGACATCTTTTCTAAAAGAAGTGCCCTGAAGACTGTACATCAGCAAATATCAGGGTGTACTGCCTATAACAGGGTTACTTCTGAATGATAATGTTGCCAAAATTAGTATAAAAATATCTTCTCTGTGAACACAAGTTTTTGGGAGAGTCCTACAGGTATCTGTTGTAGATAAATCACATTCTTCTTTCAAGTAATTTTTAATGAAGAAGAAGAAGACTAGGGAACATTTGGCTGTATTGTCCAACAAGATACAAATGTCTTTGGCAGAATATTCATTCAGTTAAAGAAAACCTACATTGAGAATAGGGTGCAGCTAACTTATCCTGGAAATTTTTATTTTAATATATATAGTCCTTAGAGATTACCTATCACTAGGAGTACTGGAAGTACTCTTCTTCCAGACTAGAAAGAAAAAAGAAAACAAGAAATGCCTGGACCCAAGATTCAGAACAACCTTTAATTCAGAAACAGTCTTGCATACTTGCACAGAGATAGCCTTTGTAAGTAAATGTAGAAACTTCTTTTTGGAAGAAGCAAACTAACTTTTGTTATCTACTCCTACTTCTTCGTTCTCATTTAGGAGGAAAGGAAGCTAGTCGGAAAGGCTACTAAACTGAAAAAAATTCCCTTTCCTGCTACCAGCATAGCAAGAATTCTCTGTGCAGAGGTACATGTGTTTTGTGTGCTAGGATGCTACATTTTTCTCTCCTCCACTGTTTGTTCTGCTGATATTTATGGCCTCGAGCAATGCATGCGCAAAGTACGATGGGAGGAAAGTATCATATTTTATAGTGATGGTACTTGCAAACACCATAATTGTCTATTATAATCCACTTTAATTCTCACTGCAGTTCAATAATGCCTTGAACTGTAACTGTAGCAGAACAGTGATTGACGACAATTCAACCCTGCACTTCTAAAAGATAATCTTTTTTATTACCACTCAGAATTCAGCTCTCAGTCCAGTGGGGTAGAGATTCAGGTGCTTATTGACCTAATTACCCAAGTTATTTTTTTATTTTTCTTCCTTTGATCCTTCCAGGCATCCAAATGCCTTTGTCTGAAGGGCAGGGAGGCGTGGGAGTGTTGCAGAAAGAATCATAATTCAGACACATGGGATTCTCCCTTTATTTTGCAAGCTACTTTATGCTTGTATTTCGGCAACAGAAAATTTTAAGCTGAAAGGGCTATTCTGCCCCTCAAGAGACTTTGTTCATATTACTATAATAACATGGTCCTAACTATAATCATGCTAGGCACGGTCATTTCTCTAAAACACAATATATTCAATTACTCAGTAATAACAACACCAAAAAATTGTTTATCTTCTTACTCTAAAGCCCAGAAAGCAAATTTAGTCTTACAGTTCTGTAGCTTAATATATGTTGCACTTTCTATACATAACTGTTTTTCTGTATATATGTGTTCAAGGACTATAGAAGTGGCCTGCACATGTGGGAAGGTGAGAGAAGATTTGGAAAGAAATCAGAGGAACTGAATTGCTGTTAGAAACTAGAAAACCAGTTATTTTTATGCATTTATTCAAATTTGGACACTGACTATCCATGAATCTGATCTTGATTTATCAAGACCAATGTGCACTTCAGTGTAATTTATTTTAGTCTATAGACCTTTTGGTAAGTTTAACTGGAAAAAAAAAGGATAAAAAAATGAGCAAGCATAAAAGTCAGATATTAAGTCTTGGTTTCCAGGTTGGCCATTTTATCCTCACTGAAGATATTGCACACGTCGAGAGAGACATGCTTTAAAGTTTGACATAGATGATTCGCTGTGGATTGAAAGGAGTCTGGGAGGAGTAGCAACTCCCATATTACTAACTGTTAGTGTAACCTGCACTCCCAAAATATGGTTGAACACTTAGTTCTCCCCTTCTTACCTCATGGCTCTTTCCATGCTCTTAACTAAAATATTTGTGTCAAGAGCACTTCCAAAAAGTATGAAAATGAAACATTTGGCAATTTAATATATTCCCACACTTGTTGCAAAATGATTGTAACAACCTCTTCTTTTTAGTAGTGACTACAATATTCCAGAATGGAGTCAAAATCAGCAATGTGATGAGCTTTTTGCCCTGAGTCTCACTGAACTGAGGAGGACTAAGACTGCTCAGCAATGTATAGGTTCCCAGTAAATCCTGGAAGGACAGACCACAAGCAGTCTGATTTCAGGAATGCATTCAGGAATGCAAAGGCTGAGAGAGCTGGGACTGTTTGGCTTGGAGGCTCAGGAAAACTCTTATCAATGTGTATAAAGACCTATGGGAGGGAGTAAGGAAGATGGAGCCAGGCTTTTTTCAGGGTGCCCCATGAGAGGATAAAAGGCAATGGACAAAGATTGAAATACAGGAAATTTCATTTAAACATATGAAAAAAAATGTACTGTGAGGGTGTCAAAAGCCTGAAGAAGTTGCCCAGATTTCTTGTGGAGTCCTTTAAGATGCTCAAAACATGATTAGACAGAGTCCTGAGTAATGTACTCTAGCTGACCCTTCTTTCAGCAGGTGGGTTGGATGATTTTGTGTGATCGGCCCTTCATTTGCTTTTCTATGTATCTTACTTGTGCAGACTTGTATTTCCATATGTCTTGTCGTAAGAAAACGAAGCACAATAGATCAGGCAAGAATTTTTGGAGAATGTGCCAATATTTCAGAAATGAAGGGAAAATACTGAGGTCTTCACAGTTTAAATGAATAAGCTGTTATACTAATCAATGTCATCTGTTTGATACTGAGTGTACTAGTGGAATTAACCTAGTCTAATCCTAAAGTCCTAATTATTCCATTCCAGTTTTAAAGAAAAAGTAACTGATAATCTGTATCACTAAAAGATAATCTATAAGAAACATAGAAGTATTTCAGAAGAGGGAAATGAGGTTAGTGATAATTGTCACACGCAGACACGTAGTTTCTCAAAGCTATGTTGCATTACACTGATATGTGATTTCATCTTCCACTTGCATTGCAATTAGGCAAAAGAGAAATCTTTCATATTCCAGGAGGAACTACTGAAGAATGAATTAATGCTGCACCCATACAAAACAATCATAAGCAACATAAATCATATGACCTTTTCCAGCTGCAAAATCTTTGTATCATTGGGTTGAGTGTGATTAGAAAGATATAACTCCCAATCTTTAAAAAAAGGGAATGTCTAATATGTTATTTATTTCAGTGTTATTTGATCTTGACAAGTAGCAAAGCACTATCCCATTCAGCGGGCTCACATTCTTCATTGTACATCTATTTATTCACTCTCTTTTTTTCAAATTGTTTAAAGTTTTAAATGACTTTGTCATTGCAGGGCACTGCAAAAAGAGTTTATTAGGAGGGAAAGTATTATCTCTGCATGTGTGTTTATAACTTTGTGTAAACACTTTGGGTCATCTTTTACTAATTCTTTGCACTGCATTCTTTATGAGATGTTGTGTATTTTTATTTATCATTTTCTTGGCATAATTGTTACTGTTGTGCTGTTTTGCTAGTCAGACTTTGCAATACAAAAATAATCTGATCAGATTCCAGCTATTTTTCTGATGTTAGTTTAGAACACTGTCATGTTTATTTTTCAACTTCCTCATCAGTTAAAGACTGAGTCTACTCCAAAAGTCTGTACAGGAGTTTGATAAAATTAATATTTTTGGAGCCCCCCACCCTTTAAAAGAAATATGTAGTTTTGTGCAGCTAATAGTTCCAGTCTATTCTATCTTTCCATGTGAGGTTAAAAAAAAAGAAAAAGAAACCAATGTCTGTACTAGTACACAGCAACATCAATATTTCTATGACAGCACACCTTAATCCCCTCCATGTTCCAGGCTGGTATTAGGAAAAAGACCTCTGGTTTGAAGAACAGAAAGAAGTCTACCCTTTCAACATAGTCAAGAATGACCATGAAAAGCAAATTCAGAGTTTTGCTTCTACTTTCTTATTACCTGCTCTGGGGCTACCCAGGAACCGATTTGAAGAATTGGTTCTGGAATGAAGCTGCAAAGTCTAAATGGATCTTTTTAACAAAGAAATACTTCTGAATAGGCTTTATCTCTTCTGTAATGAATCCTAATGGTGACCAGAGGCAGGTGTTAATGAGTGTGAAAGGAGAGAAAGGGAGACAGAGATATCAGAAACTTGTCACTCTTTGTGCTGAAGTAGAAGTTACTGCAGTAATGGCAGTGGCTGTTCACTGAACAATGCCAGCCTTGAGGTCTGAACTAGCATTTAACTTCCCTCAGTCACTCTGAAATTCTGTCTTGTTAAGATTCCTTGCTGAGAGACATTGTATACTTTGAGTCCAATTTTTGGATCATCTTTTTTGAAAACAGGTCTGCCGGTCAAGATATATTATAGAAGGTTGCAAGTAAAAATGCATTAAAATGTGCAACCCAATTGAATTTGGAACATGACAGTGAATCCAACTAGTGTTCAAATTAAATGTTTTGCGACATAATGTGCTGTGGATTAATGGAAAAAAATTAGGGACTTGTTCTGGAAATTAATATTTCTTGTATATTTATTTTTATCTCAGTCTTAGTTGTTCAAAGGGGAAAATAGGTTCTGTAATAACAAGGCTGAAAACAGAAATGTAAAAATTGCATTCTTCATTAAGATAAAAAAAACTCTCCACTCCCAAGTGTGGGAACCAGACATCGTAGTCATGTATCTTTTTCTTTCTTTCTTTCTTTCTTTCTTTCTTTCTTTCTTTCT